>JANAVB010005397.1:18554410-18654410 GCA_029216955.1 Iris pallida
AAGAAGATGTTCCCTTGAGAGTTTAAGGGAACGGAGGGGATCCTTTATGCCAATGACTGGCTAGAGGATATAGAGAGGAGTTTGGAGTTAGCCCAGATTTCGGAGGGGCTGCGGGTAGCAGCAACAACTATTCAGCTCTTCGATATCGCTCTGACTTGATATCGCACAGACCCCCGACTTACAGTGACGAGTCTGTCGTGGGCTATCTTCAAGAGGCTATTCAAGGGAATTTTTTTCCTAATGTGGCTCTTAGTGCACTGGAGGGCCAGTTCGTAGGCCTAGTACAGGGGAACTTGTCACTTGATGAGTATGCAGCTGTGTTCTTTCGTCTGAGCCGGTTCGTCAAAGTCTTGGTTCAGGATGGAGGAGAGAAGACCCGCAAGTTCTAGAGGGGCCTGAATAGCAGAATCAGATCTCGCACGTCTAGTTGTCGCACGACGACATTTGAGGATATCCTGATCGATGCTCAGATCGCAGAGAAGGACTTGGGTCTCAGGCCCAAGAGGAGCAGCGATGCTATGGGTGCTGGTTCCAGTGCATGACCTATAACTCCTTTTTCCGGATTTGTCAAAATTTTATTTTATTTTATTATTATTATTATTTATTTTATTTATTGTACTTAACGATAATTTTGTCGAGACGTTGTGAATGATTTTATGATTTATTCTTTTCTCAAAACAAGTTTAAATTTGAAGTACTATTTGTTTAATAAAAACTTTTTATTTAATTATATTATTGGAATTACGAGAATATGTTTTGATATTATTTTGGAATTTTATCAATAGTCGATTCCTAAAATAGTTTAAAGTCGTAATTATTTTGAATAATAAAAGGTGTGGTCCATTTGCTTTTAAATAAAGATTTGGAGTTATAAAATATGCTCTGCAATATTTGATGGCACCGAGTATTATTTAAAATTAATATGTTAATTAGTCATTTGGTTATATTTGAATTTATTTAAAATGGTCTTGAATAGATATCGGATATGCTTTTAAATTATTTTATATACAAAATATTAGTTTAAATACTTATGATGACTATTTATTTGAATTTAAGATTTGATTCATACTAATATGTTTTTAGTTGGTTTTATAGAAAATAATATTATTTTGAAATATTATGATAATTGATGGTTAAGATTTAATTTATAGGATTTAAATTATTTGACTATCGATTTGAATGAGTATCGTTATCTACTAATTACGATTTGACTAGATTGCTTTAAATAATTTTGATTGATTTAAAATAAAGGAAAGGATTGTCCAATAGGACTTATAATCCTTATCACCCTAGGAAATTCATCTCCTATATAAGGAGAGCTATTTCTCCCATAACCCAACCTCCCTTCCCGACCAAAACTAGCATCACCATCATCGCCGATCAGCCGCCGCCATCAAAGTCTGCACCGCCACCAACCATCACTGCAACTCCCGGCCTCCCCTAACCAGACCATCCGCAAACATCCATCACCGAACCACCATCAAGCACCACAGCCACCGTTTCCATATTCCGCCATCGGCACTCCGCTGCTAGCATCCACCTCATCCCTCGCCTGCACTGGCCAACTCCTGCCGCCGAACTTCCCCATCCACGGCACAAGAGACCGCAGCCTCCATCAATACCATGACCGTCCCCACTTTCGGTCGATTACTACCTAACCACCACATAACACCCGCCACCAAACAACAGTCACCAAAACCACCACCCAAGAAAACCCCCAAACTAGCATCACTCACCTGACCCGACGCTCCCCGCGTCGACTCGACCAACTACCGCGACCAGAGCCATCATGGCCGACCGTGGTTGACTCTCTTTCCGCCGCCGACATCAGTGAACCAAGCATCGAGCCAGCGCCGGAGGACCCCTCAGTGAGCCGCCTTCGCCAGTGGATCTGGCCCCGTCACCAGGTAGCGAGTTCTCCTGTAGGTGCCGCCCTTCCAGCACCACCGCCCAGAGGCAGCCGAATGTCGCCAACATTAACCTCCGCCGTGGTGAGCTCCTTCTTTCCGATCCCTCTCGAATCGCTCGAACCCTTGCTCCGCCGGTCGTCTGTCAGATCCGGTGTCGGACCATCGAGCAGGACGCCTCGCTCGGTTGGCGCTGCGGCCAAAGACCCACATAGCACCGCTTTCTTCCGACTAGGCCGACCCGACATGGCTGAGCCTCCTCCGTGGCGGCTTCGTCTCTGCCGGCGTCGAGTGCCAGTCGCCGGAGCCCCTCGAACTGTGAGTCCCTCTCTCTGTTTTGATATATCTGCTCTTTCTCTCACCCTTTCTTTAGTTTTTTTTTTTTTTGAAATCACACTCACACACACAATTGGGGGGCTCGAACCTTGCCGGCCCCTCCGGGTGTCCGCTCTAATACCACTAGGCTAGAGAGCTCGGACCACCCTTTCTTTAGTTGTTTTGTATTTTATAGGAGAAGAAGATATTTGTTAATAATTATATTTTGTTATAAACAGAACAGTAACCATAGTAATAAGTTTAATTAGTTGGTATTTATAGTTATTGAGTTTTAACTTTTTGTTAATTAATGGATTAATACTTTGGGTTAATTATTCTATTGTTAACATGGGGATTAGCGATTATTTAGTTATTGTTTTAATGGTTCTAAATACTGACCATATAGTTATGTATTTGATATTTAGTTTTATTTTCTATGACTTTAGTACTATACAAGTACTGTATTTATTACATAATTATATGATAGATAATTTACTTAAAGATATTTTCTATCTAGTTTAAAATTATATTTTTGACTCGAAAAGCGTATTTGACAAATATTAGATTTTACCCTAAATGTTTCCTCTAAAAAGTATTTTTAAATTAAGTTTTAATAAATTGTTGGGTTTTTGGATTTCTAGGTATGAGCTCAGTTATAGGGCCTGAGCCTATAGTAAATAATTATATATTAAGTATAACCCATTTTCGGGCTGAGCTTGAAATATATGTTTTATGTATATCATGGATTTTAATTATTTTCGGTTTATTACAAACACACACACACACACACACACACACACACACACACACACATATATATATATATATATATATATATATATATATATATATATATATATATATATATATATATATATATGGGAATGAGTTCCTTAAATATTATATGGTGTCACGTCCCGATTCCGAAGAATCGATAGTCGACCCCCGGACGTGATGTCGTGCGAACATAGGTTGCGATCGCACAAGGCATAGTCATAAGGTAATCCGAAACACGTCAACTAAGAGAGAGCGCATACAAATTGAACAACACATTGAGACAGAGAAACTTTGTATTTTGTTGATAATAGACATCATTTACAGACTCTATTAAAATCATGCCGCACGGGCTTTACAACATGACTCGATTACAAAAGGAGTGCCAATGAGATAATTGTTCCATACATACATCTCTCATTTAAAACAAAAGTATTCTAGCCACCTGGATGTGAGGGATGCCGAGACATGTTCCTTGGACTTGCGGAGAGTCTTCAAAAGTTCAGCGGCGAGGTCTTCGACGCGCGGTCGAAGCTTCAAAAGCACGAACGTCACCTAGCTAGTTGGCGCGTTCTTCCTGATTTCTGGCACCTACAAAGTGCGACGGTCAGTACGATCACATGTACTGGCGAGTGGCTAATTAAACCAAGCTCTGTATTTGGTTCAAGTAGTTTTATAGAACATGTTTGCTATTTTTGTGATCTTTCTAGCCATCATAATTGATTTACATGTTAACATGTTTTAAGGCAAGCATAATAAATTTTACACATTGAGCAGTTATCATAATCATCCCGTGTCACGTACGTTAGTTCAAGCAGTGAAAGGGGAGTGAAGGTCACTGGCAATGTCAAGCCATCATGGACTATAGCAGGGTTACACGACGACCCTTTCACAGCGAATAGCGAGCCCTGCGTGAAAGTTTCCGAATCATCCACGCCGATTCATGGTTAGCGCTTGCTATACTCGTTCCTCCCGGGCCAAATCGATTCCTTGGCCTAGGCAACCGTTCGAGGAAACTACGCCTTATGCATAATTTATTCGATGACCATTTTTGCAGATTCATGAAATATTCTATCTTTTTACTAGAACCTTTAACTTTCTCTTTTGGTGTGAAACTGACCCTTTTATTTGAACTTAGTCATTTATGCACTTTAGCCGTATCGTTGTGATAAACGTTAATCGATTCATCCTTTGGTTTGCATAGGCTAAGTAAATAAGGCATAAGAAAGCAGGCATCAATTTTTCATGTAAAGCAGTTCGATAGCAAGTATTTCGTAATGAATCGTGCCATGATTTTATTGATTCTACACTACGGCGACAAGCATTGTTTTTGTGTTTCATATTTTATTATGAAACAGAGGGTCAAGGCAAAGAAGGTCAGCCATTCACCTTAGTCTTTACTTCAGGCGAGGGACTGGTTGGCTGCGCTTAGACGTCCCCTACGCGATCACCTGCAATCGCATAAGCAACTGATTAGAACATTTTACTATTCAAGGAGTTCAATACGAAATGCGAAGTTCAAAAATGCAAGGCATGAAAACCATCGAAAACATTCTCGAAAACGTATTCACGAAAACCAAAGCCAAATCAAGTGCGGCATAAAAACCAGAGCAACGAGAGGTCTCTCCCGACTCAGTCGCCGAGCCAATCCTTGAGGCTCAACCTGCTGAATATGGGACTTGATTTCGAAGAATCCTTTCCATAACGAGAAAAGGATCTTAATTCGATTGTTTTGACCGATTCAACCGATCCTGATCTATCGGTCCTGACTGAATTGGTAGCGACAGTGTTCCTTTCTCGCGTACCCCGTGGACAAAAATGGGGCACGATGTAGGGACGGGGCACTACACCATGACCAACTAGTAAAAAGTTTTGTCCTTGAAACTTAAGAATAGAACTTACCTCTATGAGAATAATGAAGGAAAATTTTCCTTCATCTCCGATTCAAGTTCCCAGGTCAACTCCTCGACCGAATAATTGCTCCAGCATATGCGGACGAGAGAGATCGCTCGATTTTACAGCAGTTTATCTTTACGTTCTGAGATTTGGACCGGTACTTCAACATATGATAAGTCGGCCTTCAGCTCCAGCTGACCAGAATCTACCAAGTGGCTTGGGTCGTGCACATACTTTCACAACTGAGAGACGTGGAAGACATTATGCACACCCATTAGCGTTGGCAGCAGGGCAATCTGATAGGCCACTAGAGCGACTCGCTTGAGTATTTCAAACGGCCCAACGAATCTCGGACTCAACTTTCCTTTTGCACCAAACCGAGTAACTCCACGCATAGACGACACTTTAAGAAATACGTGATCGCCTTCTTAAAACTCGAGGAATCAATAGTGGACATCCGCGTAACTTTTTTGTCGGCTCTGCGCAGTCTTCAATCTTTCCCGAATGAGCTTGACCTTCTCCATGGTCTGTTCCACCAGCTTCGGGCCAAGAATCTGCCATTCCCCGACTTCATCCCAGTAAATGGATGATCTGCACTTCCGGCTGTACAAAGCTTCTTACGGTGCCATTTGGATGTTGGACTGATAGTTGTTGTTGTATGCAAATTTGGCCAATGGTAGCTGAATGTCCCAACTCGACTTGAAGTCAATTGCGCAGAGCCGTAACATGTCTTCGTTAATCTGATTCACCCGCTCTGTTTGGCCATCGATTTGGGGATGATAAGCTGAGTTAAACTGCAACTTGGTACCTAGAGCCGACTGAAGGCTACTCCAGAAGCGCGATAGAAATCGTCATCCCGATAAGAGACAAAGGATACAGGGACTCTGTGCAGCCGTACTATCTCGTCAAGATAAATCTGAGCCAGACGATCAACGCTCCAAGTAACTTTAATGGCAATGAACTGCGCTGACTTGGTTAGTCGATCAACGATGATCCAGATGGCATTATTTTTCCACGGCATCTTCGGTAGGCCAACAACAAACTCCATAGTGACATGATCCCATTTTTATTCTAAAATGGCAAGGTTCTGCATCTTTCCGTCCGGTCTCTAATGCTCAACTTTCACCTGCTGACAGGCCATGCATTGCGACACAAATAGTACCAAATCTCTCTTCATTCCGTACCACCAGAAGGTCGTACGGAGGTCCTTGTATATCTTTGTGTTGCCAGGATGTAAGGTATACTTTGTATAATGCGCCTCCGTCAATATCTCATTTCTAACTTCTGAATCGTCCAGAATACGTAGCCTACCCTTCAATCGAAGCACGCCGGTATCGACTACCGCAAAGTCGGTCGTACTACCCGATGAAATTTGCTCTCGTACTTTCTTCAGGTATGGATCATCCTTCTGAGCGGTCTTGATCTTTTTCCGCAAGCTCGGCTCTAACTGTATCTGCGCCAAATGCACATCCCTGAATCAAACCTGGAGGTCGATGCCCATCTCTTCTAGGTTACGTAGCAGTCTGTGGTCGATAGATAGTAAGGCAATATACTTTCAACTTAGAGCGTCTGCCACAACATTTCCCTTGCCGGCGTATAGTCAATAGTCAAGTCGTAATCTTTGATCAGTTCAAGCCAGCACCTTTGCTGCAAGTTCAGCTGCTTCTGCGTGAATAGATACTTGAGGCTCTTGTGATCCGTATAGATTGTGAATGCCATGCCATGAAGATAGTGATGCCACAATTTCAATACGAACACAATTGCCGTTAACTCCAGTTCATGGGTCGGATAGTTCTTCTCGTGCAATTTTAGCTGTCGAGAAGCAAAAGATATCACCTTGTTCCGTTGCATCATCACATACCCAAACCCTGGCCGGACGCATCGTTGAATATCTAGAATCCTTTATTCCCTTTTGGAAGTGCAAGTATCGGGGCCGAGACGAGCCGTTGCTTTAACTCCTGAAAGAAAGCTTCACAGCCATCTGACCATTCAAAAGCGACTCCTTTCTGGGTGAGGTGAGTCAGAGGCGATGCGATCTTCGCGAAGTCTCTCACGAAGCATCGGTAGTATCCTGCTAAGCCAAGAAAGCTACGAATCTCATCGACTGACGCATGCCATTTCTAATAGACAACGGCTTAAACTTTCTTTGGGTCGACTGTTATGCCTTCAGATGAAATGATGTGTCCGAGGAATACGACGCTGCTCAGCCAAAATTTACACTTGTTCTGCTTCGCATACAACTAATTTTCCCGAAGGGTTTAAAGCACGATCCGCAGATGCTCAGCGTGTTGTCACTTGTCCTTCGAGTAGACGAGTATATCGTCGATAAAGACTACTATGAACTTGTCGAGGAAGGGTCAAAACACCTGATTCATTAAATCTATGAAAGCGGCTGGGGCGTTCGTTAGGCCGAACGACATTACCAGGAATTAGTAATGGTTGTATCAAGTACGAAAGGCTGACTTCGATACATCGTCCGGCTTGATCTTAAGTTGATGGTAGCCCGATCGAAGATCAATTTAGAAAATATCGAAGAACCTTTCAACTGATCGAACATGTCGTCTATGCGGGATAATGGATATTTATTCCGGACGGTGGCTTTGTTCAGCTCTTGGTAGTCGATACAAAGACGTATTGAGCCATCCTTCTTTTTGACAAACAATATGGGTGCTCCCCATGGAGAGACGCTAGGCCGTATGAATCCTTTATCGAGCAACTCTTGCAACTATACTTTGAGTTCCTTAAGTTCTGTAGGAGCCATTCTGTACGGGGCTTTAGAGATCGGTCTGGTATCGGGGAATGTGTCAATGGTGAACTCTATCTCTCGATCAGGTGGCATGCCGAGCAGCTCTTTCGGAAACACGTCTGGGAATTCTGCCATAACGTCGGTCTGACCAGCGTTTGCAACATCCTGTCTCATGTCTCGAACAGACGCTAAATAGCCATCACACCCGGAATGCAGCATCCTTCGAGCCGATATTGCCGAGATCACCATGCAAGTCGACGACGCCTCACCACACGAATAGCAGAATTTAGGCACTCCAATACGGAAGGTGACCGTCTTTTCGGTACAGTCGATGGTTGCTTTGCACGGACCGAGCCAATCCATTCCCAGAATGATATCATAGTCCTTAATGTCTAGGACTATCGTATCGAGACCTACCTTCTGACCACCTATACAGATGATTCCGTCTCTGCAGGCTAAGTTTGCAAATAGTGACGTGCCCGACGGTATGTTGACGGTAAGATTCAGGACTAACGGCGTCATAGGGAATTTGTGTTTAGCGACAAAATTTCTCGATATAAAGCTATGCGTAGCACCTGAATCAAACAGTGCACCAGAAGGTTTGTTATTAAAATGCAGTATACCCGTCTCGACTGTGTCAGATGCGAACGCTTCGTCCCAGTTCATGGCGTAAATGCGGACCTGGGTATTGGGCCGACGGTCTTGGCCATTTTATGCAACAGTTTGTGGAGCCCGAGGTGCTCGGCCTCGGTTCTGTTGGTGTTGTGGGGGGCGTTGGTTTGACCCACCTTTAGGGCAGTTGCGTGCGACATGCCCTAGTAGCCCGCACCCGAAGCATGCTCCAATTTTTATTAAGCATTCGTTAGCCACGTATCCCACCTTGTGGAAATGATTGTAAACTACTCGTTTCCACCACTGGTTGCCGCCTTCGTTGCCATGGTATGGATGCTTATGCGCATTGTTGTCTACTGTATTACTATAGCATTTGTTATTAAAGTGAACAACGTCAGTAGTGACAGGAGGATACTGAGGCTCCAGGCGGAGGGCATGGTTGAGTGACTCGCCCATCGTTTGATACTCGGGCACATTCACATGGGCATAAATTGAAGGCCTCAGGCCCACTTCGAATCTCCCTGCTCGACTCACCGCCGTCGGTAGGTAGACACCAACAAATCGAGCCAATTTATTAAATTCTGCAGCATACTCGCGTACTGTCATGTTTTCTTGTTTCAGCTACATGAACTCGTTCTCCTTCATCTGGCAGATCGCAATAGGTAAGTTAACGACTTTGAAGGCCATATGGAACGTAGCCCACTTTTGTACCGCCCATTAGTCGTGTATGTTCAATCGAAGTTGAAGTTGAGCGCAAGCAACTTTCTTTGCCTTATCGATGCAGAGGAGCTCGAAGTTGTCTTCGATCTCGTCTAACCAGTCGATCACAAGGAAAGCGTCTTCGGTGCAGGAGAAGAAAGTGGGAAACGCCTTGTTGAAGTTGGTATAGTCGAAGGTGTTATTTTCTGGCGGCGCAAGCTGAGACGAAGGCTCCCGGGTGCAACTTCGATGGGCCGGTTCACGGGTTCGACAGTATGGGTTGCAGAGTTCCCGTTAGTCACGACTATTTGCACCAACAGCCATAGCGTGTCAAGTTGCCCTTGCTGTATCTTGAACTGCGCTTCGAACTGGGCTTCAAATTGGGCCTGTCACCTTTCGGACTGTAGGCACAGCTTCTCGCTTTCTTGTTGGAATGCTGCAGTCTGCCTCTGCTGCATTTCGAGCATATGTAGCATCCGCTCCATGGGACAGCTGGAAGGTCCGGCTTCGGTAGGCATCCTTCCCGTTGGGTTGACGGAAGGCTCGACTTCGGAACTACTCGAGCCACTGGAAGCGCTCGTTTCGCCCTCAGCCCAAGGTCCCACGACTCCTGGGAAAAGAAAGGCAACTCTCGTTAGTTTCAGAAAATGTCTCGGGTCATCCCCCGGGCATGATGCCATGCGAACCTAGGTTACGATCGTACAAGGCATAGTCATAAGGTGATTCAAAACATGTCAACTAAGAGAGAGTGCAGACAAATTGAATAACACATTGAGACAGAGAAATTTTGTATTTAATTGATAATAGACATCATTTACAAACTCTATTACAATCATGCCATACGGGCTTTACAACATGACTCAATTACAAAAGGAGTGCCGATGAGATAACTGTTCCATACATACATACCTCATTTACAACAAAATTTTTCAAGCTACATGGATGCGATGGATGCCGAGACATGTTACTTGGACTTATGGAGAGTCTTCAAATGTTTAGCGGCGGGGTATTCGACGCACGGTTGAAGCTTCAAAAGCACAAACGTTGCCTAGCTAGTTGGCACGTTCTTCCTAATTCCTGGCACCTACAAGGAATGAGGGTCAACACGATCACATGTACTGGCAAGTGGCTAATTAAACCCAAGCGAGCCCTATACGAAAGTTCTCGAATCACCCACGCCGATTCATGGTTGGCACTTGCTATACTCGTTCCTCCCGGTCCGAATCGGTTCCTTGGCCTAGGCAACCGTTCGAAAAAACTATGCCTTATGCATAAGTTGTCCAATGACCATTTTTACAGATTCATAAAATATTCTATCTTTTTACTAGAACCTTTAACTTTATCTTTTGGTGTGAAACTGACCCTTTTCTTTGAACTTAATCATTTATGCACTTTAGTTGTATCGTTGTGATAAACGTTAATCGATTCATCCTTTGGTTTGCATAGGCTAAGTAAATAAGGCATAAGCAGGCATCAGTTTTTCATGTAAAGCAGTTCGATAGCAAGTATTTTGTGAAGAATCGTGCCATAATTTTATTGATTCTATACTATGGCGATAAGCATTGTTTTTGTGTTTCATATTTGATTATGAAACAGAGGGTCGAGGCAAAGAAGGTCAGCCACTCACCTTATTCTTTGCTTCAGGCTAGGGACTGGTTGGCTGCACTTAGACGTCACCTACGCAATCACCTGCAATCGCATAAGCAACTGATTAGAACACCGCACTATTCCAGGAGTTCGAAACGAATACGAAGTTCGAAAACGCAAGGCATGAAAACCATCGAAAACATTCTCGAAAATGCATTCACCAAAACCAAAGCCAATGCCAAATCAAGTGCGGCATAAAAACCAGACCAACGGGAGGTCTCTTCCGACTCATCCGCATAGCCAATCCTTGAGGAGCAACCCGCTGAATATGGGGCTTGATTCCGAAGAATTCTTTCCATAACGAGAAAAAAAAATCTTAATTCAATCTTTCCCGTTCGACCGATTCAACCGATCCCGATCTATCGGTCCCGACAAAATCGGTAGTAACAGTGTTCCTTTCTCGTGCACCCCGTGGATGGAAACGAGGCACGATGTAGGGACGGGGCACTACATATGGGGATTTGTATATAAAAGTTTTATTGAAAGCTATTTTAGCTTTTAAAATCATATAGGGGCTGGCGATTAGATTTCATATGAGGATAATAGTATTTAGGCTTTATATGTCCAATATTCCTAATAAGTTTTAAATATACAATTTCTAAATAGCTTATCGATATTTTTCTAAATAAATAAATACATTTTCTAGATAAAGAATTATCTTTTCGTAAAATAAATTCTCTCTTAGCATAGATTGTTCTTTATCATGACTAACCATACTTCTTATCTCCTTGCGAATTCGGACTATCAATCCTTGCCGATTTGGCTATCATGAACCCAACGGGATTATTAGTTTCACCAGCAAAGGACCCCAGGCAAGTATAGTTCATGTTTTGTTTCCAGTATTGTTAATTACTATAATTGCATGATTAGGGATACATATTTGATTCTTGACATGGTCAGTACACGGGTTAATGTCATATAGATTTTAGTCATGATGCCATATTTTATTTTACCGTGTTTCATGATTTATTGTCGTGACTAAGCCATGTGTAGTAGTCGGGTGGGGAGGTACGTACTAAGTAGATATGTGATCAACCCCGTAGACCGTATTTTATTTTATGCAATATGGACAATATAGACTGTATTTTATTTTATGTAATATAGACAGTGTAGACCGTACTTTATTTCATACAATGTAGACCGTGAGGATGCAAATCCTATGTAGACCGTGCGGTGTAATGGACCAGCCTGAACACATATTGAAAGGTGTACTTCAAATCACGTAGATGTTATGTTTCCTTGTTTCCATGTTTATTTCTCTTTGTAGTTCATGTTAGTTGTTTCACCTTACTTTCCCTATCATATATTTAGTTGCTGACCTCATCATGTATATCATTCTCTATTCACTGTTTTATAATCGTTATCATATATTTGGAATTGTATGCTTGGATTGTACTCGTTCCATTCCTGACTGAAAACCAATATTTTTCAGGTTAGCCGCGACTACTCTTAGCATTGGGGAGACACGGGTGTACTTGCAGGCCAAAACCTAGAGATTAGTTAAATAGATGTGTTGTAGACGTTTTCAATATTTGTAAGAACATTGTACTTTCTTTAAATATAAAACTTGTGAATATTGTAATTTAATTTAGTTATTGTGAATAAGCAAAAAAAAGTTATTAGTTTATGTGATATTGAGCATCATGGCCTTGACAGCATTCTACCGTCGACAATGCAGCGTAGGTTGGCTTGGACACGTACTCGTATCCCAGAAAGTGGGTACGGGTCATGACAGGACCGGCCAAGCATCCTCAAATTCAGCAGAGGCCGTTCCACCAGCAACATCAGCATCAGCAGCACCATAAACCAGCCCGTGCGCATCTTCAGCAAGTACAGAAGCAGGTTCCTCAGTGTGCCTTTTGCGGGAAGCCAGGGTACACCCAAGATGTCTGCAGGACGAGGTCGGGTGCTTGTTTGTTCTGTGGATCGCTCGACCACCAGTTGAAGGATTGTCCTACTCGTCCAGCTCAGGGAGATCAGGATAGAGCACCTCATGTTAGAGCTCCAGCAGGACCTGCTTTTCAGCCGAGGGGTCCGCCACTTCTGACCCAGCAGCAGCACTTTACCCAGTATTTAGAGGGGAGCACCCCAGGGTAGAACGTTCGCACTGACGGTCGGGGAGGCCGAACCCGTAGCAGACATGGTGGCAGGTTTTGTTCTTCTCGTTTCCTTTCCTGCATTATCTTTGTTTGACTCTGGTGCTACACACACTTTTGTATCTGTCTCTTCTGCTCTTAGACACAATATTATTGTTGAACCACTGTGTAGGAGCTGAAGGGTCCGTCACTTACGGAGGAGGCATTATCCCGGTCAATAATATTTGCAAGCAGTGAGTTGCCTTGGCAGTAGGGGATCCTGTCATCTTTGGGTAGTGTTGACCTGGCCACTTGGCCTTAGTCTACTGTTGCCTCTTTGATGTGAACCCTTGGTTCACATTTTGGGTTTTGGGTGGGGTTATTACCTATCTAGTAGGGTAATGGTTTACCTAATCTAAGGTAATGTTATTATTTAACTAGTAAGGTAATGATTTACCTATCTAAGGTAATGGGTATTCCTAAGTAAACTATGGTAAAGGCCAAGCCTATATCTAGTTATAACTTAGAGTAGATGACCCAATAGGTAATTGGTAGTATTGTACCTATCTAAGCTATATTTGAGTGTTATCTAGATAAGTAGGTACATCCTATATATGTATATATACATGGTAATATTTAGGCTATAGGGTGTATATAGGTAGGTAATGACTTGAAAGGGGATAACCTAACCTAGATTGACCAGGGTTGACCATTTTGACTGAAAGTCAACCTTGAGTCAAACTTGACCTAGATTTTACCTAGATTGCATATCATACACTAAAAACCATGTTTAACACTATTAAACCCTAATTAACACATGTAAATCTCATTTATCGGTCTTGTGACTCCACTTCGAGCCTCGATTCATATTGACTACCCAGGACTGTAGGCGAGTACATTCTCTGATAGTTTTCATTGTTTTGACATCTTCTATATCAATTCAGTTGTAGTATTTTACTTGATTCTCGATATGAGGATACACGAACTAGTATACATTGGATCCTGTCATGAGATTTTATTTTCGGTTAACCTGGTATGTTGGTACTTGTTCGATATTGTTTCTCGTACTTGTATAGATATCGATTTAGGAGTGGGATGACCCCCTGCTCTTTGAATGCCATGTAATGATGTGTCATGGTTGGATCTATTATATTATTCGGGGGATTGGAGAGTTATTAGAGTTTATGTGATCAATACTCCACTTATTTACTACTTGTGTATAACTCATCATTGCCACACGTAGGGTGTAGCCTGACCCTATACTACTTGTGCATGCTTTCTATTCTGGCCGGCCTGATCTATTTTACTTGTACTTGTGCATAGCCGGTCAAATGGAATAGCCTGATCTTGACCCAAGCCGATCACATAACACTCTAATATCTCAAAGCACTGTTTGTACCTTTTTTATACTCAAATTGCATGTGTTACTTTACATTCCAGTTGTACTGTATATTTCTCACACCATGACATGATTATCAGTTTATATTGTACTTCTTACATCTAGTTTGATATATAACATATATTCCATTATAACTATTTCTTATAGCATTTGTCAATTTAATTGAACTGCTGTTGGCATCTGTACTTCGCTCCAATCCTGACTGGATAACTAATTTTCAGAGGATAGGCTGATTGCACGACCTATTATGGGTTTGGAATAGATGGTGACATTGATCAGGACTTGCCTGTGTAGCCGGTACTCGTAACGGATGCACCTCCAGTAATGACTTAGTTTAGCTAGATTTTATTGGATTTGTTTCCAGATTGATACATTTGGGTCTGTACTATTGTTTTGGATCGTATTATGTCTTAGACTATTAAACTTGTTTGGTTTGTAACTCTGCTACTATTTCAGACTATTTCATCTTTACCATCTATCAAATATTCGTACTTATCTTCCTTTAGATTCATGTGATTGTGTTATATTTCATATGTTATATATTCCTCCATACGGAGATAACTGATTTATATTCTATATTGTTGATACTAGATATTATAGATGACCTTTACAACGTTCTACCGCCGATACTGCAGCGTAGGCGGTGATATAGTCTGCGCCAATGAATTGCTAATGTCCCGATAACAGAACAAGAAGTATGACGCTTGGAATATGATTTGTATTCAAAGAACAATCTGTTGCAAGGAATAAATTATGTCCCATGAGAAGAAAAAATTTGATATCATGCTTGTAATCTGACTCTGAGAATATCTTGAATAAGAGAAAAGAATGCTAATGCTATTGTCCCCGAGAATACAGTGTGACTCATGAAACACACTGCGCACTTCATAAGAAATAAATAGTCATCGTGCATGAAATGAACAGTCCCCTTGTATGCTTGAGATGAAATGATATGAACTGTGGCTTTTTGAAAGTGTTTTAAAAAAATGTAAACTGACTCTGAACTGCATAAAATGAACATAGGTAAAAGTAGCAAGATTACATCACAAGAAATATTTTCACACGAAATGAATTAGTGATCCTTTCAAACAAATGTAGCCTTTATTCACAATCACCAGTATGTTGATATACTGACCCATCATCAGTCTACACGCAGGTGTAAGATGAATCGAGATGGATAGTCCGAAGCGATAGCCCGAACCTCATCCTCATGAGCCAGAAATCAGAAGAGATGCCAAGAGAAGGACATATGTTGCAAAGAGTTGGTTTCATATATAATGGGATGTAATGTATGGAATGGAATCATTGTAATATGTAATATTTCTGAGAGAACGTAAGCATTATATTAGACAGAATTGAGAGCTTGTAATCTGTTCAAATGAAATCAATAAAGAGATTTTTTTTTCTGCTACCTTGTGTTCAACTATATTATGCAATATGTCCGTTGCTACTTCAAATATTTGTATTATGTTCCGCTGCGTTATTGTCAGTCTTGTCTATTTTGTCATTGTATATGTCTTGCCCTTGTGCAAGTGCAACTTAGGCTTACACGGCATCACGCCCAAGCGAGGACAAATGGTTACACAGAGTCCGAAGCAAGGACGAAATGACTCTGCGAGATTGGGGCGTGACACCCCCCTCTCTAGGGTGCTTTCATATAAGATTTACTTGGATTGATTTCATCGATTGTGATATAATTGAGAATAATTGTTGGACGTAGTTACCCTATTAAACAATTTGCTAGATATCCTTTGACCTTTAGATTTTTTTTTTTCTTATTCTTCTGTTAGCAGAATAGCCTATGTCAATTCATTAACTGTTTTGAGTTAGAAGTGTTTTCTCTAGTTTGGGTTAGAATCCCTTAGATTATGTTTGGCCTTATAATATGTAATGTGTAGTCATTTCTAGTTTTTCGTTCTTATGAGTGAGCTAGCCTTTGTTGGTTAGGCATATGTTTCAATGTTGAGCCGATAAATTGCGATAAGAATAAACATGAAAAGTGAATATCTGATATTCTGACAGAGCCGTCATAGGCATTCTTCTAACATTTTTGTAGATTTTGTGCATTATGCGAGATTGGTGCACAGTTCTGCGAGGAATTTCTCCATCTTCTATGAGAAAAGTGAGGGTCTCTTCTGTTTTGAAGGGTCCATTTATGCAAGAAAATTGGGTGCTTCTTTAATTTGGAAGCTCCATTTCGACGGGAAAAATAGAAGGCTTTTCTACGGATTTTTCAATTTCTGCGGGAAAATAAAAGATTTTTTTTGTGTGAAGGCTTCTTTGTTGGTGTTTTTCCGGAGATCAGAAAAATAGTCCCACATTGCCTAGGCCAAATGGATTGTATCTCCATATAAAACTTTGCTTGTGTTGAGAGATCACATGAGGTGTGGCACATGGGTACCATGTGGGTGCCATGTGGGGGTATTTTTCTAGTGGAAAGAAGGCTAATCGAACAAAGAAGCATTACTGCTTTTTGTCATGCTCATGGGATAATTTTCCTATGGAGCTAAGTTTCGAAGGGGCTTAGTCGGGCTTGGGCTCAAGGGCACAAAGTAGCACTTTGTTGGCGCACTTTGCACTTAGCACGTCAGCATCGGCGCATGGCACCTTGTGCACAGTTCATGCGCTCTTGCGCTCGTCTTCTGCATGAGTCGCATGCGCAGGTGCAAGCGCAGGGGTGGCACAGGTGTACACACATGATCCACAGAGCTGCAGTGATGTTGTGTGCTTGCAATGCTGTGCGGCGCGCCTACGCGTTTGTGGTGCTATTGTGCGGTTGTGTTTCTTCGCAGCTACACGCGCTGATGGGTTGAGTGGGTTAAGGGGAACAGGCGGTTAATAATGTGGCTGATTGGAAGATTTAAGCGGTTATGGAAAGATTGTGTCAATTAATCATAGCCATCTTTTGTGGGATTTGAATTTAATTCATTCAAATCTTTCGATTATTTGCTCATATCTTTTCGTAATCAGTTACGGCCAGGATTAGGATTAGGGTTTCGGCCCTCCTCTATAAACACTCTCTTTGTGCCTATGTACAAAGTCTCAGATTTGACAAATTCCACACAAAACTCAACCAAACTCAACCAATTTTTCTTTAAGACTTGAAACCCTGTATGTAACATACATGTGCAGTAATGTAAACAACAACTAATAACATGAAATTTAAATTTAATTTACAAAATTAATTTGGGAAACGGAGAACTAGTCACTGATACTGTCCTATATTAGAATTATTGGGATTTTGAGAAATTAACATCAACATATTAATATGCATTTAGATATGTTGGTAATCAAGTGTAGCATGCATACGTGTCAGGCAAGCATCTGTGTCCACTATATATATATATATATATATATATATATATATATATATATATATATATATATATATATATATATATATATATATATATATATATTAAGGTAATACAAGAAATAATGGTAAGAAGAAAATAATGATAAAATATGTTCTGCTTATTTATTTAAAAGAAGGAACCATTTTGAAACCAGAGTTATAACATCAATTCCAAGTTAAGGTCTAGCAAAATCATTGATTCATTGAATTAGGAAGAAATTTATAGCAAGAAGTTACACAAGGTTTATAATAACAGCTAAAGTTACTCTTACTCCTATTCCTAAGTTATTTGATGATGGGGTACAATTTATAACAACAGAATGGTATGATAGAGATGATATGTTTAAAAACCTTCTCAAGATATAATCTGATAATCATATGCATATGTCCAAAATCATGTTACTCAGAGTTCTCGCCATGCCAGTAAGCAAGGCTGCGATAAACGATAGATTCCATAACTGGGGCATGCACCTCTATAATCATGTCGTCTGGAAATCTCGTTATGCCAACTAGTATAGCTGCGAGAAATTCCAAATCTCATAACCAAGATACGTACATCCGAAGTCAGGTCTCTATGTTTCTGTCATGCCAGCTAATATGGCTGCGATAAACTACAAGCTTCATAATCAAGTAGACGTTTTACCATCCCTGTATTCCCGTCAACATATGTTATCAGAAAAATATTGTAACTTAGGCCTTAAAATTCATCTCGATAGGAAAATCAAAATCAACAACGATCCAACAAAATCAAATTCAGCAATCAAGGAGTGAGAGCAACAAAACAAGGGAAATGATTCAAATTGAAGTTTAAATAAGATTCTCAAAGGTCGTCCCAGGAATCTCTCAAGGAATCCTAACTGTGATTGAGTATCTTCAAAAATATATATCCTAATCCTACTGCTGGCTGTAGTGATATTCTAGTTCGAATACCACTACACAAACTCGACCTGCATGGGCTACCACTAAAAACGTGTCACGATCTGCACCCTAGAGTAAGGGGACGAGACATGGGTACGTCCAGCCTACGCCGTAGTATCGACGGTAGAACGCTGTCCTGGGTCTCAATACATCTAACAGTATAAGGCTAAACAGTTTATACTTTCCGAATGGGGGTGACATAGCAGAAAATAAACTCAATCACAACTAAGGAAAAAAAAGCACGATATGATATAGAACTCAAGGAAAATACAGATGATCAAATAGTCTAAGATAACATCTCAGCAGATATCCAGAGTGCAAGGTCTCAGCTACTGAATATAAAAGAATATATACAACCCAAATCTCAATGACAGAAATAAAGTCTAACTACTAGTCTCAAGAGAACATAAGAAGATAAGCCTAACTAAGCTAGTCTAGGAAGTAGGGTAAAGTCGTCAGCTAGAGCTGTCCCGTAGAAGGTATCCATACAGGCCTCCTCCTCGCCCTCTGTAATATTTTCAACAGGTCCAGTCAGGACAGGAGCGAGCATAATACATCTCAACAATTCATAGCAGGTTAGAAAATATAATCATGCAGTAAAGTAAGATATAGATACTGAAGGAAATGTAGTATGTAAACAGAGAGAGAACTGCAATAGAAATATCTACTATATATAGAGAACTAACAGTGGCTAGTGAGTCAGAGTACAATATAGACATGTAAATGGCATAGGAGATTCTGATGCTACACTATGGAAAGATTCTGATGCTACACTACTTGGATAATATTCACATGTCTACTTCTACTCCCCCGTACCCCCAATCAATACACAAGGATCCAACCAGGTTATGTTATGATTCCATGCAAAGGCCCCCGAAGGGTGGTACATGGAAGTCCCATAACTGGGGATTCTGGAAAACCCAATAAATAGGATAAGGATTCAAGGAAGACTCTATGATCATAAGAGTATATGTCACAAGTAATCAATGAACCAATGAAGCATAGTGATACGTCATGTAAGTGAAACGCACAGAACATGTAGTACCCGATGCTCCCTGAAGGGATAACATCTCAAGAAGGGATCCATATAGTACTAATCCGTGTGACCAACATGACAGTATCAAGTAAAGTAATTTAATACAGAAAAATAATTCTAAGCAGGACATGAAATGATCAGAGAATGTACTCGCCTGTATCCTGAGTTTCTGAAGAATATCTACTGTTTGAGGAGTGGTGTCTGTCTCCTATAGAACAGCACAAGTCACAACAAGTCTAAAATGATAACAAGATGCAATTAAATGCATTCTAAATGAATCTAGGTCAGTCTAGGCCAAAGTCAACCCTTGGTCAACTTTGGTCAACCCTTGAAGTTAAACTAGGTCAACTACGGTCAAACTAGGTCCAACAAGTCTAAACTAGGTCAAACAAGTCATAGGCTATGTTAAACTAGGTTTAACAGTCATTCTAAGTCCTAACAAGTCCATATTGGTCAATACACTACTATACTAATATCACACATTGCATCCATAGGCTATAGTCCTATGCTAATACACACACCATTACAAGGCTATGCAAGCCTGAACCAAGCCTATCCCAACTATATCACATCATCACTATATAGCTATATGCTATAAAACTAGTATACATTCAACAAGTCTAACTTATTTATCAATATACCTATTTATTTAGATACTTCACATATAGGTTATAATACAATTCATTAGGAACATCATATATATATATATATATATATATATATATATATATATATATATATATATATATATATATATATATATATATATATATATATATATTAGCATATGTGCACGTGCCTTGCACGTATTTTAGTATTTCTTAATTAGTTTAGGAAGACTCTTTAGGAAGACCAAAGGGTAGTCTTCCTAATTACTAAGTTGTCCTTATTAAAATTAATAAACTATTTTTAATTAGTATAAGTATGTAAGGGTATTTTCGGAATTCAAAAGTTTCACCATGTAAGTTTTCCTATTATATAGTAGAATAGATACATAGGCTGAAAATACTATATATACATTAACCATATATAGATACACTACATAGATTGATATATACATATAATATCCATTACATATATACATTACATACATATATGATTTACATACATAATAGACATTCATATATAATATATATTCACAATACATTATTTACATATATATACATATTACATATATAGAATCTACATACATGATATATTGGGAGAGAGCATATGTGTGTGTAGAGAGTGTCCTGTGGTGTGTGTGAAGATAACATTTGTGTGTGTCAACATTAGAATGTGTTAACAGTGTGTGGTGACAGGTTATGAGTGTTAGAGAGTAGACAATGTGTGTGTGTGATGTATGTGTGTTTAGGTGACAGGAAAAATGTGTGGGCTGTTGTGTGTAGTGTTCAGGTGAGGGTGAGAGAGTGATGTGAGAGACAGTTGAACAACAGTGTGTGTAGATAGTGAATGAGGGGCAGTCCCTACTGGACTGTACAGGAAAATAGAAGGAAATTAATTCATCACATCAGTCCCTAACAGTCAGTCTTAGGAAATAGGAAGGAAAGGAAATCAGTGCATTTTTCAAACCCAGTTTTCAGCCCCAACAGTGTTCAGGTTTGAAACACCCCATTTCGAATTCAAATAACACCAATCAACCCAAAAATTGAAACACAGTGAGATCACATATAGGAGTACCATATTAGGGACTTAAACCACCAGTTAACAGCATTTAACTAGGTTAATTTGACTGCCAAAATTTATATTTCAAATCTGGAAAATAACAGAATATTAATCATGTATCAGTTTTATGGTAAAATAGGAAAATAGAAATCAAATCAAACTAAAATGCAAATCTAATGGTTGGTAACTAAAATATATGGTGTACACGTGTCATTATAAGTATCTCGTGTCCACCATAGCCGGACACGGCGTGTCTATACTGTAAAACCCAAATCAGTGCACAGAACCCGACTGATACAGTCAGTCGTGACCAATGCAGAGCCTCGTGCGTGTCCGACATGACACGAAAGGACTCGAGGCTTGGGGGCCCTCGTGTCAGACACTTCCTCCACCCCCTCGTTAAATCCCAGCTCGCCACGTGGCCTGTGCATCGAGCACGAGGCTACGAGCAGTAGGGGAATGCACTGCCTGCGCGCGCGCGTGCACCCTCGTGTGCACGTGTCCAATTTGATACGATGTGACACGAAAATACTCCCAGTCTAAAAGAAATACGTAAGCAACATCAAAATATAATTTTCTATTCATTTACTTTCTAGAAATTAAATCGAAATGCCCATTGGGGCATTTCATCAAACACTTAGGCCTAGGTCGGATACGTGTCCGATACGGACACAAAATGGGTCCACCTGGACACAAAATCAATTCCTATGGCTAGGGGACACTTAGGGCTAGGTCTACATGCAAAGAAATCCAAAAATTAATGGAGTTTACATAGATTTACCTATTGGTGACCAAAAGCAAGAAAAGCCTCAAATGGGGGGTTCCTCTTGCTAGCAAACTTCTCCAAATTAGTTTGAATCTAAGAATAACATATACTAACAACAAGAAAACTATATTTAGAACCTATTGAAATTTTTTTGAGGGAAAAAGAAGCTAAAATGGAATTTCTATGGATTTGTGAAGATGGAAACTCACCTATTTTCAAAGCTTGTGAAATTCTAAGGAGGCTAGCCCTAATGGAGGAGATTATTTATAGGGTGGGAATCCCTAGGACTAGGTGGCCGACCACTAAAGATTGGGTTAGGGTTAGGTTCACATGGCTAATGAATTGGGCTTAGTCATTAGTCAATGGTTCAAAATCACAAGTCATGACTTGTGACCAAAGGCTTTCTATTCTAATCTCTATTTCCTAATTGATTCTAATAACTAGGATATGGTTAACTTAAATTAACCTAGGGTTTCATAATCTAGCCAAGTCTAACTCCACTAGGGTTAGCTTCTAGGTTAGCCTACCAAGTCAAAGCTAGTCAAAGTCAACCTAGTCAACCTTCATTCAAACAATTCTAAAATAATTCCTAAAATTTCCCATAAATTCAAATAAATTCTAATAACTTCAAATAATCCTAAAATTGACAAAATACCTTCTAGACTAAAATGACAATAAGTATCCCATAACATGGTTAGGCTCTAGGTCAACCAGTCTCCAAGGTTACACTATCAAAATACCAAAATCATAAGTCATGATTTAAAAATAGTTTTAAAATGATTTAAAAATTACCAAAAATTATATCATGATTTATTTATCATTATTAAAAGACTAAAATTATAAAATTTCAAAATTACCCTCATTTTAGAAAATTGGATGTTACACCATCACCATAAAAACTGCCACCCGCCACACCTCCGGCAAACTCCAAACCACCACTGCCACCAAATCCCAGACCACCATCACCACATTCGACCCCGTCTCCGTCATCGCCACTACCAGGGCAACTGCCACCAACCACCGTTACCACCACCATCAACACACAAAAATAGAGAAAGGGAGAAACCCTCACCTTCCTCCGAACCGCAGCATCCGACGTCGCCGCTCTTGGCCGAGAACTACGCCATCGTCCAGTGTCGCCTGACCCACTACGCGCCCCGATGCTGACCACAACGTTGCGCCGACCGGTGAACTCTCCACCGGCGCGTGAAATCAACTCTGCCGCCGTGAGCGCCCCGACTGAGCCCGACCCCGCCGCGCTGCCGATCTGGACCCGCCTGGCCTCCTCTGGAGAGCGCCGCCACCACTGGTGGCCACCCGCCATGAATCACCGTCTGGTCCGCCAGATCTGATCTGACCCCGCCCGACGCACCGGCCGTTGACGCGCCGAGAAGCTCGCCGCCGTCGCCCGCCGTTGGAGCCCCTCTCGCGCGACCGTGCGCTGCCGCCGCCGTGAGAAGCGCAGCTAGCCTCCGCGAGCCTCACCCGCCACTCGACCCACGGTCCTCCTCCGGGTCGCCTCCGACCTCTGGTAGTCGCCGCCGCGACCGCCTCTTCGATCGGGTCCGCCCAAAAACCCTTCACTGTAAGACCCCTTTTTCGATTGTCTCACTCTCTCTCTTATTATGTTGGGAAGGGCTGAGTAGTTTTCAGGGTAAATATTAGATTTATTTATTTATTATTATTATTATTATTATTATTATTATTATTATTATTATTATTATTATTATTATTATTATTATTATTACTATTATCATTATTATCATCATTTTATTATTATCTTTATTATTTTTATTATCATTATTATTATTAGTATTATTATTATTATTAATATTATTATTATTATTAAGGATATCATTTTCCTTAATAAAAATGTTTAGAAATAAATATGCATAAATATTTATAAATATGTAAAAACATGGTTTCATTTAGAATTCAATTTCTTATACAAATTTTTGTTGACTAAAATATATATAGTAAAATATTCCAGAAATGTAGCATCCAAATTAGAAAAAGTATTCTAGTATTTTTATTATCAAATAAATAAAAATATGATTATTCTATTTATGCAAACCAAGAATTTTGCCTAAAACGGTTATTTTCGATTTCAAGTATTTACCAAAATTATTTTACTAGCAAAAATCTAGTCTTAAGTATTAGAAATACTTTTCTAAAAATAGTAGGAGTATGTTCTTCACATTTTTTTCTCGATTTTCACCATTGACCACGACTGATCACACGTCTCTTTTCTCATGAAATACCAAACCCTCACACATCGAACGTGGCTACTGGACAGACATGACTTGTCGGATTATCGCACCACACCAGGCGACACACCAGGCAAGATACCTTGCCATTATACTGTTTATATTCAGTCTGCATTTTATTACATATCACTGTTCATTAATTCCAGTTATTACAGTCCTTGATTTACTACATGCTCAGTGATTATTAGTTTACTTTGTTTCTATCCTTTGGTTGCACGTGAACCTAGAGTTAAGGGACTACCGTTTGTAGTATATCGTATATACCTTAACACAATTGTACCACGAGGGTGTGTGAGATGAGTAGCATGTAGAGGTTCTTGCGTATGGGCTGATCCCCCATGCGCATGCGTTAGGGCTAACTGCTAATAGAGGTGTGTTAGGAGACTTAGCAGTTAGTAGTGGTACATGGTTGTGGATGCGACATGACAGGTACATTGGGTGGGGAGAACAATACCTGACGTATGGGCTTCTTTGCACTTCCCTGCTTACCTGTGCGCTCCGCCGGAGACGCAGGCTTCAGGTGCCCTCTGACGTTATCCAGAGCGTTATGGACGTAGCCCCTTGCACATGATGTCCTCTGACGATCTTCGGACGTTACGGACGTAGGCCCCTGGTGCCCTATATGGGGACTATGCCGATCCTATTTACAGCCAGGGCTCATGCGTCGAAGGATTGTTTCTCAACTGCATGATCACTTTAGTACGATTAGGTTACCTTATTTATGTCTTGTCACTTTCTTTGATTGTGACGTATTTTATATTCAGTATGTAAATGGCATATTTATTGTATCTTGTTACGTCCCTCTGATGACCTGGTTATCTCTCCAAGTGAGTGCTCTTGTCTTTCGCAGGTATTCTAGCTCTAGCCGTGATCCTTTATATTTCTTCGAGGCTGATTGCACTTGGATCGTCTTCGCTTCGCTCGCCAAACGCATTTTATTTTCCATGTGTTTTTCCTTATTTTGTTGGTAGTGGATTTGCCTCCGCCTAACATATTATATCAAGACAATTCATTCTCATTATATGATATCTTTTATTCATTTATTTTTTTTTGTATGGATGAGATTAGCTATGGTTCTACTGCATTTTACAGCTTACGTATATTTTATTATACGGCTGGCATATCTACGTTCCTAGTCCTACGTATTTTGGGACTGTGGCGTTACACACGGCCCATCGGAATCCAAAATTGGACATATTGTTAGATTCGTATCATCAAAACAAATTCGTAGATATGTAGTTTGACGACTGTAGAGACCATTAACTCTGGCACATTTTTGGTACAAAGCGGGTCCAACGACGGACACCGTTTTGACCCAAAATTACCGTTTTGCCCCTGTATCCAGAAGTAGACTTATGGGTAGCCCATTCTAGCTATTTTGCTTATTCCGGGAATGTTGGCAATATCTGTTTCAGCATCCGAGGACAGTTGCGGGAGTTCAGCTTTCGCGGACATTTGATCTGACAAGTTATTTAGACGTGGTTGAGTCTACACCAGGCAAGTACACCTTGCCAAACTTTACAGTACTTACATACTTTTTCATATTGCTATTCTTTTGTATCTTACTTGGTTACACATTGCTTCTGCTTCTCATGATCATTTTCTAGTTTTACGTGCACGTAATTTTTACTTATTTTTCTATATTACTTTTCTATCTTTATTATCTTGTTCATGTCTAGTGATAGTACAGTTATACCTGTGCCATGTTTTCCTGACCTGTACTTGACTTGGACATGACTAGATAGACTTGGCTTTCTAGTACCTTAGGAGAGAACATTTTATTAGCCGTGGCTATCCTCTATTGTTAGTGCCTCCCCGGGCTACGATAGAGAACCTATTATAGGACTGTTAGTGCCTCCCCGGGCTACGATTTTTAGCCACGATTAATATTATATTCTCATGACATGTTACCATCTATAGAGTTTTTTCGTGTTATTCTTTCCTCGATTGGTTATTCCTATATTTCTTACATGAGGTTTACTATATAGTAGGCATATATATTATGTGTCTTACAAGTCCTCTGAGGACCTAGTGATCTCTCTAGGCTTAGTTAGAGACGATGACTACCCGATGGTATACGATTCTGGAGTCGAAACCGGTGACGTACCTTCGCACGAGGATGAGATAGCGGCCGAAGACTTCTCTTGAGACATGTCTCTTTATTTATAGACTTGCGATTTTATTTTCTTTCTTTTTATTGGACATGTAGTGGATTATTTATTTCTTTATACTGTGGTTTCGGGATGTCTTACCTGCACAGTTATTATTTTTATTTCATATTGGACAGATCTTTTTCTTTAGTATTATTTTATTGGACTTGATATATCGTATCATATTTTCTGTGTGGATGAGATTAGCTGTGACCTGTGACTTGTATTGTATTGCTGGGATTGTTATCATGATTTACAGCTTAAGCATTTCGTAAACGGGGTTATTTTGATATTTGGCCCATGGGTGATATGTTGCTGGCATGTACCGTAGCCTAGTTCTATACATATTTTAGGATTGGGGCGTTACATGTTTTTTGGGGTGGCCCATGTAGGTCTACGTTAATCACTTCGATTATGTTACTGTACCGACGTGAGCCTGCGAATAGGATAGAAAGACCCTTAGGATCTCATCCACATCTTTATATTGTTTCACATCCTTGAACTCTATATTTCGACTTCGAAATTATTTCCTTGACATGCATCCTACTTGATATCGTTTTTCCTTTAAGCTTATAAGTTTCGTTTGAGTACAGTGAAATGGACCCATAAGCCTGTGATGAGAACCCTGCCGATACCCCACAGGGCGCTATAGTGACTCATGTCGACACAACCCCGCCACCGGTTGGAGGTTTTTCTACCCAACCAGACGATCCAGCAGCTTCGCACCCACCGAGGGTCAGGAGAGACGACATCCCATCCATGCCAGCACTACCACCGATGATACTGATGATGTTTCCCCAGCTTGGACAGACGATGGATCCCAGCAGCTTTTCCAGACCATCTACGTGATGATGCAAGCACAATAACAAATTCAGTTGGAAGCCCAGCAGAGACAAACGGAGCACATCAAGGGTCATATTGTGTCAGCACTAAAGAGAGCCACTCCACCAGTTCCCCAGACAACGATGGGAACCATCACAAACTTTTGCCAGTTGAAGCTAGACAAGTTCTCGGGCAAGGAGGAGCCCACCGAAGTTCATGAGTGGCTCACCAACATTGAGCAATAATTGGAGGCAGCCGAGTTACCAAGAGATCGATGGATGATTTCCGTCAGGATGCAGCTGACCGGCAATGCACACCACTGGTGGCTTACGGAGGAGAAAAGACTTGGGCAGGATAAGGTCACTTGGGAGGATTTCTCCAAACTCTTCCAAGAGATGTTTATCCCTGCCACTTTCAAGGCAAAGCTGCGAAGAAATTTTTGCACCTCGAGCAAGGCAGCAGGACCGTGGAAGAATACAACGCCGAGTTTCTACGACTGAGCCGCTTCGCACCTACATTGATCCAGACTAAAGAAGAGAATGCGAGAAATTCTATAAAGGACTGAGCTACATACTACAGGAGCTTATTGGGGGCTGTATCACCTACCACTTACTCCGAAGTTTTTACTGCAGCATGACGTTTGGAGAGAGTCCATCGAAAGGAAACCAGCGAGAAGCGACCACATCCAACAACACCATAAGCGAAAGCATCGGCAGGAGGACCTGAAAGACGCATCGTCGTACACCAACAACCAAGAGTCGCCCCATATGCAAATAGCGAACTTTCCATTTGCCATTATTGTCAAAAGAGAGGACATGTCGAAAAGGATTGCCGACGTAGGCTGAAGCTGTATTTACGTTGCGGCTCCGATCAGCACCATATCCACACTTGCCCAGAGAAGCGCACTGATAGACTAGCACCCCCAGCACCACTAGTACCAGCCCAAGGAGGATATCCATGAGGACCACTTTCCGACCAGGTGACGCAGTTCGTGTAGGCGAGACAACGGGCGGAAGCACCACGACAATGACAGGCCTTTACTATGAGGATTGAAGGTGGTACGACAACACAAGGAGCAAGAGAAGGTAACAACTTAAGGCTTTTATGATAATGATAGAAAGTAGAATATTAGTTATGCTTGCTTGTTACATGTTTGCTTAGGAATGACCATAGAGACAAAATACACTTTAGAGACATCTTAGAACCATAGACATGTTTTTCCTTTACTGTAGCGAGTGATTTTAATTTCGAGAACAAAATTCTTTTAAGGGGGGTAGAATGTAACACCCTTGAATTTCTGGAATTATTATTTTTATTTATTTAAATAGGATTTTATGGATTTTTATGAATATTTTTAATTATTTAGTTATTATTATAGATGACCTTAGTCATGGTTAAGTTTTGGAGTACAAGATGGCTAGAAATTGTGGCACGAAAAGTATAATTGAGTGCTTTGACTAGTATTTTAGCCATGGTAAGGAAAGCTGAGCGATAGGTGTGTTCTAACTAGGAAAACCAGTCCAAGTTGTGACTTAACCCCCACCGGTGATTTATTTATTTATTAATTAGAATATTGACTTTTAGGAGACCCGGTTGTACTAATTTGGTCCGAACAGGGCCCGAACCATATCCAAGCCTATGTAGGCATTTAGTGTATGCCATGTAGACATATTTTATGTGTGTACAAATATTTCTTATTTTTAGGAATTGACGACTAATTTCTAAATATTTATTATAAGTAAATTATGGGTATTATTATTATTAAATAGCCTTTTAGAATATTGTACGATTTTCTGGAGCCAAATAAGGAATGCGTAGGTTATGTTCACCAAACACTACTATTGGTTTATTTTTAGTTGTTATTAAGATTATTATTATTATTGTTGTTGTTGTTGTTGTTAATATAAAATAAAAATCATTATTATTATTGGTTGTATTTTTCCTTGTTAAAGAAATATATCTAAATATGTAAATATTTTCATAAATAGTCCTACACTAGAAATAGATGATATTAAGATTTTTTTTTTTTTGATTTTATTTATGGAGTATTGTACATATCAAGATATATGTGTATATGGTTAATATATATAAATATATTTATAACTAGATATAGCTAAAGAAAAAAAAATAAGAATTCTAATACTGTTCCCATTCGGTAACAGTATATATATATATATATATATATATATATATATATATATATATATATATATATATATAGTTATAATGAGAGAGAGGGAGAGGAGTTGAAAGAATCGAAACCCTAATCTCCCTAACCACGACCCCCCGACTTGGAATCGTCCCCTGACAACCCAGGCATCCTCACCACACCCCGGCGACCCTACTTGGCCGTCTGCACCGCCGGACGAACGTCGAACGGCCAGCCATGAACGCACGGAAATAGGACAGCCGCAACAACAACTCAATAGAGGTACTCACCTTCCTCTTCAATTTTCTTCGTGGTTGTTCGGTCGTTTTAGAATCTATAAATTCCTACGCTTAGCTGATATAACCCTCTCGAGATCCCAACAAGTGTATTTGGGTATAGGAAAACAACCTGTCCAAAAACTTGACGCCAAAACTGGCAAAAAATTGCACTGTTACATGACAGTTTTAACTGTCAGGGATGTGTTTTGGAAGGCGATCTATTGTCGATCTACCAAGAGATTAGAAAAACTATTTGAAGGGTATTTTAGACAACATATAGGTCTTTAGAACCTAACTTTTAGTTTCGAATCTTATAAACTATGCACATAGAAATCAGTCATCAAAGGTCGACGAATAACCTACTAAAATAGATTAGAAAAATTCGAAAACTTCCCGATACGGGGTCCGTCCCGTCAAACCGGGCAACGTGGTCGCAAACCAAAAGCATCGAAAGGTGCATAACGGCTATGTGGACGTGTGGGCTTTAACAGAATTCAAATTGGTTGCGTGTGTGCGATGAATTTGATGCGTATCCGTCAAAATTTACCGTATCGGCCTTTTCGAAATTCTCCAATTACTTTGTGGACGTTCGTCAAATTGAGACAAAACTTGCACCAGCTGAAACATATCATTTTTTTAGTCCTGTATGCCAAGTTTGGTCCGATTTCGAGACAGTTGACTGGATCGTTGTTTTGTGGGCCCCACGAACCAACTCAACGGGCGATTTCGTGCACGACCCACCGAAATCCAAAATTGGACATACAGTTGGGTTCGTATCATCAAAACAATTCAGTAGACATATAATTTGACGAATCTAGAGACCATTGACTCTGGCACGTTTTTTGGTACAAAGCGGGTCCAACGACGGACATCGTTTTGACCCAAAATTACCGTTTTGTTCCTGTGTCCAGAATTGGACTTATGGGTAGCCTATTCTAGCTATTTTGCTGATTCTGGGAATGTTGGCAATGTCTGTTTCAGCATCCGAGAACATTTGCAGGAGTTCAGCTTTCGCGGACATTTGATCTGATAGGTTATTTAAACGTGGTTGAGTTTACACCAGGCAAGTACACCTTGCCAAACTTTACAGTACTTACATACTTTTTTATATTGTTATTCCTTTGTGTCTTACTTGGTTACACATTACTCCTGCTTCTCATGATCATTTTCAAGTTTTACGTGCACGTAGTTTTTATTCATTTTTCTATATTACTTTTCTATTTTTATTATCTTGTTCATGTCTAGTGATAGTACTGTTATACCTGTGCCATGTTTTCCTAACCTGTACTTGACTTGGACATGACTAGATAGACTTGGCTTCCTAGTACCTTAGGAAAGAACATTTTATTAGCCGTGGCTATCCTCTATTGTTAGTGCCTCTCCGGGCTACGATAGAGAACCTATTATAGGACTGTTAGTGCCTCCCCGGGCTACGGTTTTTAGCCATGATTAATATTATATTCTCATGACAAGTCACCATCCATAGAGTTTCTTTTCGTGTTATTTTTTTCTCGATTGGTTATTCCTATATTTCTTACATGAGGTTTACTGTATAGTAGGCATGTATATTATGTGTCTTGCTAGTCCTCTGAGAACCTGGTGATCTCTCCAGGCTTAGTTAGAGACGAGGAATACCCGGAGGTATACGGTTTTGGAGTCGAGACTGGTGACGTACCATCGCACGAGGACGAGATAGCGGCCGAAGACTTCTCTTGAGACATGTCTCTTTATTTATAGACTTGCTATTTCATTTTCTTTCTTTTCAGTGGACATGTAGTAAATTATTTATTTCTTTATACTGTGGTTTCGGAATGTCTTACCCGCACAGTTATTATTTCTATTTCATGTTGGACAGATCTTTCTCTTTAGTATTATTTTATTGGACTTGATATATCGTGTCATATTTTTTGTGTAGATGAGATTAGCTGTGACCTGTGAGCTGTATTGTATTGTTGGAATTGTTATCATGATTTACAGCTTAAATATTTTGCTAATGGGCTTATTTTAAGATTTGGTCCAAGGGTGAAGTGTTGTTGGCATGTACCGTAGCCTAGTCCTATACGTATTTTGGGACTGGGACGTTACATGATATCCATACTACATAGGCTCATAGGATACACAAAATGTCCATGTCGTATAGTTAATTTTCTACTTAAAACTAATACTTCACCTATTAGAACTATTCACTAAATTATAGGATTAATGTTTGTCGTAGCCCTTCGTATTAGCTTTTCGAAACTTCAAATGGATCGCATTTTTGTGTCTTAAAGCTTCCGAAATCACAAAAATACCGAAACGCATTCGTCTTTCGGACAGCTGACACTCAAACAGTTTTACAGAAAGGTCTAGAACAATTTTGGCCTGTTAATATATATATATTTGGAAAGCTAACTTCGATACGGTTGTTTTAAAAAAAAGGAGATTAATCGGAGTCTTGAGCTAGAAGTTATGGCATTTCTAAGTTGCTCTGGCTACTAAAAACATGGATAAAAATTATGACGAATTTGGGTTGTTTCGGATAAAAGAAACACATACTAACTATATTATCTAAGATACTAACTAGATTATCTAACTCACTAACTTAACACAAACACATCCACATTCTACCACATACACACAAGACACATCAATATATATATATACAAAAACTTCCAAATCAGTCCACATCCATAAATATAACAATATTTGATATTTTTACATAAAAATAGGGCTTGTAGGCCATAATACATAGATTCAAACATTGGTATCCAAATAAGAACAAACATAAACATCCTAACCATGGTTAATCTACTCTCTAACACATGAAAATCTAAAATTAGAAAACAAATAAGCCTATGGGGAAAAAACACAAACACATGGTGTGCCCCCTTTGGAATCTCTCCATGGGGGACACCAAACCTATCCCAAACTCCTAAAGAGGACTCAAAAGAGCCTTTAAAATATTCCTAATGGTGGTTCATGCATAGAAGTGGTTCCTATGGGTTCAAAACTAACAAATATGCAAAAGAAAGATAAAATAGAGAAGGTTTAGAGAGAGACCTATTGGGAGTTGATTCCCAATGAACAGCCCAAAGGACACGAATTCGACACGGACTCTTCTAGCAAATGGACACCCCTCCTTGCTCTTGACTCCACAATCCTTGTAGCTCCCTCTCCTTGCAAGAATAAGAGAATTTGGTAGAGAAAAGAGAAGATTCGAGAGATGAATTAATGAAATTTGCTCTCAAGATTGAGAAGAACATTAAAATGGGAATAGAGGCTACTTTACAAATGAAAAGGAGATGGAACCCTCTCTTGGCTACCATAAGGGTTAGGTTTGGGCCAATAGGAAATGTCTAATATGCCCATAATAGGTCTCCTTTGGTTAATATAAGTCATGCAAAGGTTTGGGGTCAAAAGGGTCAAGTTTCTAATCTCTAAATAACTAAACTTGTCATGTGGGTTTAGTCTAAATGCACTAGCCTAATGAGATGAGTTTGTGGGCCATGCCTAATTAATCTTTGGGTCTCGACTAGAGTCTAACTATCCAGGTCACTAACACAAGTCAAAACTAGACGAAACTCAAACCCGGCTAAACTAATCCCCAAAATATAATATTAATAAATAAATATTCACAAAAATATTAGAATATAAAAAATAACAAATTTACCCTCATTTTTTAAAACAGGCAATTACAGACAACACATATTATACCAACCTTATACTAAGCACAATTCGTCATGCATTGACGCATAGCATAGAGGGTATTTTATGAAGCAACCAATCTCTCAGACGGGTCCAAAATATAGTGGAGGCCCAGTTGGTGGCCTTGCACGACTATCACGAGTGTGAGGCTAAGGCCGATGCTATAGAAGATCTGTTAGCTGAATTGGAAGCCACTGTCTTGGAGCTCTAAAATCTGGGGAGCATAGCCTTCCGACTCTAGCCGCTGCAGATTTAGAGAAGATGGTCTCTGAGGCATCTCAGTGTGAGCAGAAACATCGAATACTAACTGACCGGCTTGTCAAGGTTGAGTCCGAGATTGATGCAGTGACTGATGCCGAAGAGGCTCGGGTTTATCACCGTGCAGCCGTGGAGGATCAGTGTAAGGCTCTCTGGGAGCAGATCCAAAAGTTAGAAGAGACCCTGGCCCTTGCTGAGAGTGACCTGGTCAAGTCTGAGGACTAGAAGGAGATCCTTCGCCAACGTTTCGAGACCCTGGCTCGGAAGAAGGAAAGCATTGTCATTCGTTAGGCCGAGCTAGCCCTTGCATGCCAAAGCCTCTCTCCTGTTGAGGATGAAGCTTCTTACCGTCGAGAGGCCAAGCGTCAAGCCCAAGCATTGGTTGGCCCCCAGGTTGCTCTTTTGAAGAGTCGGCTGGAAGAATTTTAGCGTCGGTCTTCTCAGTTTTAATCTTTTTTCTGTCTTCTTGTCTCTCAGTTTGTGAGAGACAAATTTTTTGTAACCAAAAAAAAGAAAACCTTTTCATTTTATAAATGAAAACATTGGCTTTGTTTCTTTGCTTGTCTTTTTACTTGTGAACTTTTCCTCTCACAAGAATGAGTCGTAAGGGGATGGAGATAACTCCGTTGGGAATAGGGTGTTTACTCAGATGTTATATGGACATGGTAAACACAGAATCCTTTGGTGGTAGACTTTTCCTTACTTAGAGGTAATATGGACGTGGCAAGGATAGACTCTACGGGTGTATGGAACGATTCTGAGGTAGTATGAACGTGAAAGGTTTTATAGATGAATATGTCAATTATGGTGGATTGTCATGGAAAATACGTCTACTCAGAGGTAATATGGACATGGTAGGCACATCTTTGCTAGGGAATAGAATGACAATTCAAAGGTAGTATGGATGTAAAATGTTTTCTAGGGGTTATGACAATACGAGGTCATCATAGAAGAGATGACTACTCAGAGGTGATATGGACATGGTAGACGTAAACTTTACTAGGGTGTAGGAAGAAAACTCAGAGGTGATATGGACGTAAAGTATTTTCTAGGGGGTTATGACAACACGAGGTCATCATAGAAGAGACGACTACTCAGAGGTGATATAGACATGGTAGACGTGAACTTCGCTAGGGTGTAAGAAGACAACTCAGACGTGATATGGACGTGAATTGTTTCTCTACTGGGGTGATGTATAGAAGGGGTGAATTCCTTTAACAAAATCCTTGAATACCCACAGGGGATGTGGGAGCCTATTCTGGTTTGAAACTCAGACATAGTATTGCTTCAGGAGCTTGCCGTTGATTGGCATCATTAGTAAGTCGTCGTTGGGTTTGGCCAGTCGGTAGCACCATTGGAGTCGACCGTATCTATGACAAATGGTCCCTCACATTTGGGCTCGAACTTTCCAACCGTCTTATGAGTCATTACCATCGATCTTCGAACTGATAAGACAAGGTCACCCACTTGGAATGTTCTTCCCCGTACTTTCTTGTTGAAGGCCCAAGAAATTTGAGCTTAGTAAAGCTCGAATCATTGTTAAGCTAGCGGACATTTTTTATCCAACATCTCTAAATCTTGTAGCCGTCGGTGTTGATTGCCCTCCTCAGTCAGCTGGTTAGTGACAGCTACCCGTAAGGACGGGATCTGGATCTCCAAGGGAAGTACTGCCTTGCTTCCATAAACAAGAGAGAATGGTGTGTTGCCTAGGGGTATTCGAACGGTCGTACGGTAAGCCCACAGATATTCATCGAGCTTCTCATTCCAGTCACACTTATTAGAAGAAATGCCTTTCTTAAGTAGCTTGGCGATAGTTTTGTTGAACGCTTTGGCTATTCCATTCGTTGCAGGATTGTAAGTCGTTAATGTCACATTCTGTATTCGATTTTTATCGCAGAATCGATGGAAAACATGGTTCACGAACTGAGGACCATTGTCGTAGATGATCCTTCGAGGAACGCCGAAGCGGTATATGGCGTGATGTTTGACAAAGCTGATCACGTTTACAATTTTTACCTCGGTCGGAGGTACAACTTTTGTCCACTTAGAAAAGTAATCGATGAAGGAAAGTATGAACCAGTGTCCTCTGGAGGATGGTGGACTGATTGGCCCAATGATTTCAATTCTCTTTGCTTCAAACGGCTAGGCGATCGTCGTAGGGTGCAGGAACTCCAAAGGCCCGTAGATGAAGTCAGCATGCAACTGACATACCTAGCACTTCTTTGCGTAATCAACGGCATCTGCCATCATAGTAGGCCTGTAGTAGCCCAGCGACGCAATCGGTCTTACAACTTAGGACCAGGCTGATGGGCTTCGCAGGTGCCATCGTGTGCCTTCCTGAGTGCTTCTTGTGCTTCTGTCTTGAATAAATATCGTAGGAGAAGTCCGTCGTATGAACAACGATATAGCATCTTGGTAGCCGTGTCGTAGAAGAACCGGAGAGAGCATCTCTTGACCGAAGTAGCTTCCTTCAGGTCTTCAGGTATAATCTCGTAGACTGTATAGTCTATGAACGGGAATCGCTAGTCCTGAATGTCAATATTAGCGTTCATTTGTACTGAGTAACTCAGACACGTATGTAGATTGTACTTCGAGAAAAATGGCACCAACGTACCCTGTATAGTACAAGGGTCGGTTGTGCCGATTATTTTTCAGTAGCATGTCCTGCTGAGTGAAGGTGATGTTAGGGATCAGCTCGACCATACTATGACAATGTGGACATTCAGCAGGGTTCTTCTTGGGCAGTTGCACCTGAGTGAGAAAGGAGTCAGCGTTCTGTAAAGCTTCGCTGAGGGCGTCTCGAGTCTCTTTGGAGAGACTGAAAAGCTCGAATAGTGATAGTCGAGTAGGAGTGTTGGACAGCTACGCTAATATATTAAAATTATAGGGCTTGATTGTCCCTATTGTAGAGCCTTTTCTCAAAGGCTTGTCAAAGCGAACCTTCTTCTGCTTCTGTCTATCTGCAGCAGACGCTTGGGACAGGCCTGCTTTCGATGTATCGGGGATGTTCGCCACAACGGACGGAGGTATCTCTTCCTCTGGAGCTTAGTTCTCTTCTCGCTGGTGAGCCGAGCAAGTGGTAACCAGGTTGTCATTAGTTATCGTAGAGATCATGCGACACGACCTGACCTTCTTTCCTTGACAGAGCATGTTACAGGCATTATTATGTCTGGAGTAAGATCAGGATGGATCCACATTACTTTGTCTTATGGTGTCGTAAATGGGATGAGGCCTTAGGCGTTGTCATGGGCTGGTGGAAGATTGACTACTTCCATCGTCGCTCTCGGGATGAGGACGACGCCATCTTGAGCCTCTGTTCTCAAAAAACTTCTGAACTAGAGAGTGACCATGTTGGCAGTAATAGTCTGCTCCTCGTAGTCTAGTGAGATGACTTTAGCGTCGATGAGGCGCTTGATATGTCTTTACAACATGTAACAATCACGCGTCGAATGGTAGACATATTGGTGGTAATGGCAGTATTTTGGATTGTCCACCTTTTCTACTTCATCGGGACGCTTAGGCGGCGGGAGCTAAAGTTTGCCACTCTTTGCCAACATATCGAAGAGCTCTAGTATGTCTTCGTCGTTGAAAGAGTCGGTCTCTTTCGGCCTCTGTGCCTCGGTCGGCTTTGGGTTCGCTAATGCCGAACCTTTGGAAATATTGACGGTCATGGCCTGGTTCCCTTTTTCTTCTTTGTTGCTGGATGAGCGCTTCCCTTCATCTTCGAGGGAAGAAAAGTTCAGTCCCGGCAATTGTGCATCATGTACTTTTCTTTTAGCTACACCCACCTCTGTGATAAAAGGCGTCCACTCTACGCATGGAGCACTGTGTCACAACTTGATCGCAGGAAGCATGTTCTTACGGCAGGAGTCCATAAGCATAGGCTCAGGTGTACCATGAGGTAACCTCAACGCAGCCTGGCAGAAGCGCTCAATGTATGCATGTACCGACTCTTTCTCCTTTTGAACGATGTCCATGAGAGTCGACATCGTTATGTCCATTCCTCTTTTTTAGAATCGATTGAAGAATAGGTTCTTCAAGTCTTCAAAGGACGAAATGCAGTTGTTTGGAAGGCTGCAAAACCATTCGTATGCCACCCCCTGCAGGGCTCCTACGAATATATTGGTAAGGAGGGCATCATCCTTTGGTAGATACCCCATTACTGAGGCAAAGTATCTCAAGTATCGGCGGGGAGACTCCTTTGCATCGAACGACATGAGCGTTTGTCGATTATATTTGGGAGAATATATCACATTGTCCCATTTGGCATGATATAGCTGCCGAATACCTATCTTTTGTAGCGTTGCTCGCTTTTCTTTGGCGTTATAGAGAGCGTACAATTCTTTGATGGCCTGCTGCATTTCATTTGACACTGTAGGCCCGGTTGTTGATAGAGTAGATGATGATGGCGCTGCTTGGCTCGCAATGGGAAGCACATTGGACCCACCGTTAGTCGCTGGATATGGAGCAGGAGTGGAGCCGAAGGGGGTCAATCTCTCCTCTCTCCAGAACAACAGAAGCTAAGTACTTTATAGTAATTTTCAACGTGTTTAGGCTCTCCTCGAGAACCTTTATACATTTCTGCTGACTAGAGCCTTTGCTACTTTCCGCGTTGTTGTCACCTTCGACCATAAACACGGACACCATGTGCGGGTGGGTAGAAGGGACATTAGATCTTTCGCTCTCCGGTTCAGAAGGCTGAGTCCCATCGTCTTGAAGATAGATCGACAAGTTGCAATCATCCCCTGACTCATTGTAATTGCTTTCCTCCGCTTCTTGGCTACCTACGCATGCGGAGGTATCTATGTCCTACAATCCTTCATTTGATTGGAATACGGGATTATCATGAATGGTGGAGGACTGGCTACCTCCAGCATCTGAAGTAGCATCTGACGTAGCATCATTTTTTGGCAAGGAGCTAGACTTGGTGTACGTGTATTGAAACAAACCTGTGTTGGGTACTTTTGTCTTACTACTTCCAGGCCACTTATTGGGCTTGTTGGCCGAGATGGGAGGGTTTTTTGATAGCTGCTTGAGAGATGGAGAAACCTGTACTGCGTTGCATGGAGCAACACAGAGTTTCTCTCCTTCCTCGCTCGATGACCCCCGGTCAAGTCCCTGATATACCATCGCCATTGGTCGCAGTCTTTGGAAGATGGACCATCTTCTCGGTGGCGATGTGGCTGCCTGGTGACAGCAACAGTTGATGGTGATCTGGGTACAAGTATGCATTGGTTTAGACATACCTTGTGCCGCAGGCTCCTCTTCTGCTTTACGCTTGTGGCAAAGCGTTGGGGTCTTCATTCCTGCACCCCCATTGCACGCGCAGGGATCCTGTACGCATGAGTGAGGATATGGAGATAGCTTCTCGCTTCTTAGTTCCTGCGCACGGGACACGCTTAGGTCCTGATCAGAAAGTTGTTGATGAGGTTTTCTCCTTTCATGCTTACAGAAAAACTGTTCGTATGAGTCTTTCTCAATGGGATGTACCCCCTGGCTTGAGTTGTGCACATGAGTGCTCAAGCGACAGCGGGGTTCTATCGGTCGAGGCGTTAAGGCGCTCGGGCCAGTTTTGTATAGCTTTCCATTGGCTGCGCGCATGACTGTCAACGCGGGCCTTTGGTTGGCTATTGGCATAGCACGTTGGTTGTACAAGGTGCGTGCTGCCATGGATTTCTTCTTACAACCTCCAGAGGATGCGTAGTACTCAAAATCCAATATAGTGGTTGGCAGAGTACTTTGGCCGCGTAGCGCACGTGCTGCCTTGGATCTCTTTAAGTTACCTCCAGAAGGTGCATAACATTCAGAGTCCAATGTAGCCTTACCCAATCGGTAGGCAATTCTGTCAAAGATAGATCTTCTCGTCGGCACCTCTCCCTCCGTAAGTGGTTGAGCCACTGTGCGCTTCCATCGATGTTGTGCCTTTGTTAGGCCCGCCACAGGAGAGTCGCACTCTCCGCTGCGCTTTTCCAGAGTAGGAATCGAGTGAGGCGGTATGGCAGCCGTAGCCGAAGTCTTCTTCTGGGCTTCGTCGATCTGTGGGTTCTGGAGTGCAGTCCCTTTCGTGGTGCTGCTCGTCACAGCCGCCTTCGGAACCCAGGTGCGTCGAGTCTTCTTCGATTTTACGAACCGCTTCAAAGGACTTGACTTCTCCTCAGAAAGGAGATCTTCAAAAGCTTATTGGTCGAAATGTACGACTAGCATCTTCTGGGAAGATCCAGCAGGTTGTTGTCAGATTACGCTACTACCTTATCGTTGGAGGAGGAGGAAGTCCCCAGCAAAGTTGCCATCTTGTTTGCCATGACAAAAGGTTATACGAACTTTTTGTATATTAAACATAAAAAAGTGCAATTGATTACAACTAGGGGATCTCAGTACAAGATTTCTGGAAAAGTGTGGCGGTAGAGATCGAGCACTGCAGCGACTTCTTTACTCCATTGACGATCTGATGATGAGTTGAACTTGATTTAGCTTCTGGTGCTGGTGATTCAAACTCTAGGGTTACCAATCAAGAGGATACCGAAGTTGGAGATTTCCAAGCCCTTTTATCAAAGAAAAACTTTTTCTATTTTTAGGGGAGCACATATGCGATGTGCATAAGGATTGTGCAGGAATGCTGCACGGAAAGATATAGGAGAATCATGAGGTGGTCACGGTGAAGGCTACTGTTGAGCTGACTCGTGGCAGGCACGGGGATTCTCTTCTATCGAGATCTTTGGGGAGTTATCAACATAACTGAATAAACGACACGTGGCATGTGCTTATTTGTTGATCGAATAAACCTGAGCATATTCTGTTCCTATCACTGAAGTTGGATTTTATCTTATCTTATAAGGCCATTGGTTTAAACAAATCAGTTGGATATGGCTCTCGTCCATAAGATCAAACTCTGTCCATATCTGTGGTTTTAAACAAATGGATAAGATATTGTTCTTACCCACAGAATCAAACTCTGTCTTATCTTAAGAGCAACGGTTTAAACAAACTGATAGGGTGGTATTTTGAAAAGATATACACACCCATCTGACCACGTGGAACCATATTACTTTGTAGGGCTGTGTCGCTATGCGAGCTACACTTTTGACGGATGCCACTACACTTCTGGGCGACAAGTAGACTGTGCTTCAGACGACAGAGTCAATGTGCTTTAGGGCGACAAGTAGACTATGCTTCAGGAGACGGAGTCACTGTGCTTTAGGACGACGAATAGACTGTGCCTCAGGCGATGGAGTCACTGTGCTTTAGGGTGACGAGTAAACTGCCCTTCAGGCGATGGAGTCACTGTGCTTTTGGGTGATGTGTTGACCGAGTCTTGAAGACGAAAGAGCCACTGCACATCTAAGTTGAAGCGAGGTCGCTGTGTGAGGAAGTGAGCTAGCTGTGCTTCTGAGTCAAAGCGAGGGCGCATCTTGAGGAAGTGAGCTAACTGTGCTTCTGAGTCAAAGCGAGGATGCAGCGTGAGGAAGTGAGCTAACTGTGCTTCTGAGTCGAAGCGAGGGAGCAGCGAAGAGGCTGCGCTTCTGAGTCGAAGCAAGAGTGCAGTAGGGAGGCTATGCTTCTGGATCGAAGTGAAAGCACAGTGGGGAGACTGCACTTCTGAATCGAAGGAGCTGGTTTCTGTCAAAGTATTTAAGAGCGACTAATGACTGCTCTTCTTGATGGACGAGTCGGTCATCCTCTTCTTTAATTGTCGCCGTCTTTTGGGAAATTCAAGAAGTTTGTGGCCTAGGACTCAATAAAATAAACCTATTAAATGAGGTTCGTTGTGCTGAGTTTTAGTTTCATCCCATTAATTTGGACATCTTTGACTAACGGCCACGTGGCATGTTGGTTGGACCACACTCATCCTATATAAAGGAGAGTTTTTCTAAAGATTCATCTTCCTCTCTTAGCATTCCAAACGCTATGCTCGATCCTGACTTTGCTTCGAATGGCCATTGGCCTTGCACAAGTCTGCTGATGGTTGTGGATCCCTTTGTTCAAAGAGGTTGTGTCTTTGTAGAAGAACGGTTACTGAGTTTCGAGATACACTTGAGCATTTGGCATAAGGAGTTCGAACCTGAACAACGTCTTGGAGGTCTTTGAGATCCAAGCTTTCGGATTTGGATTGGTTTCCAATCTGAAGAGCTACAGGTTGTGCTCTGCCCTGCTCAATGGCGGTGGCACGGCCTGTGCTATATACTAAGTTCTCGCTTGGGCCAATAGCTTCTTTGGGAAGTAGCTCGCTCTGACAGTGCTGAACGTCTGGAGGGCTGCGCGTCTGTGAAGATTAACCCCCTTGTATGGCGCGTGTGAAGATTAACCCTCTTGTAGATCTTTAGATGCCTTAGTTCCTTTTATGATGAATCTATAATAGATCCTCATAGGCAAAGCTCTTTTTTTATAATCATGATGAATCTGTAATAAATGTTTGTAGGCATGACTTAATAAAAAGCTTTTTATGAACTGTGGTTTCTGATCTGCTGTCTGCACTTTCGGGTATCTGCGCTTTTATGAAGCTTTGTGTAGCGAGAACACTACTTGCGATTTTGATATGTCTCTACATTTTCATGCTTCTACAACTCAGAAGTAATCAAGGTGGCGAGTATAGGTCTCATGAATTTGCATCGTTCTGTAGAGAACATGGAATTATCAATGAGACAACTGTTCTGTACTTCCCTCAATTAATGATGTTGTAGAAAGGAAGAACAAAACGTTAACTGATATGATAAACTCAATGTTGTTGACTGCGGGTCTTCCAAATTGCTTCTGGGGTGAAGCAGTGCTTACGGCTACGTTCATATTAAACAGAGTGCCGCATGCAACTTCGGAAGTCACACCTCATGAACTATGGTTCAAGGTCAGACCCAACTTGAAACTCATTCGAGTGTGGGGGTGTCTGGCATATGTGAAGTTTCTGGATTTGAAGATTTAGAAGCTGGAAACAAGGACTATGAAGACTATATTCTTGGATTTGCTGATAAGAGTAATGCTCGGAGGTTCCTTGATATTGGATCAAATCATATTATTGAATCTCGCGATGCAGAATTCTTTGAAGATAAATTTACAAGGCACAAGAACATTGTTCTCGCGAACATTTTGGAGAACAATGTGAGTTCACAGGAGGCTCAAGTTCCTTACGAAGAGGTAGTCCAAGAAGATATTGTTGCTGTAGAAACAACTTTTGAACCACAACTCGCAAAACTTGTATCTAAGCGAGTAAGGAGACAAACGGACTTTGGAGAGAATTTTGTCACCTATCATGTGGAAGCAAACACGCTTACCTATGATGAGACGATAAAGACTAGAGATGATGTCTACTGGAAGGAGGCTATTAATGATAAGTACGACTCGATAACCTCCAAAAACATGTGGGTGTTGGTCGATCTGCCTGAAGGAGCAAAACCAATCGGATATAAATGGATCTTCAAGAAGAAGATGAAGGCCGATGGAACTGTTGACAAGTTCAATGCAAGATTAGTTGCCAAGGGATTTTCTCAGAAGCAGGAGATCGATTATTTCGACACATATGCTCCGGTAGCACAGATGACGACCATCAGGATGTTGATTGCTCTGAGCATAATTTACAAGCTGGTAATTTATCATATGGATGTTAAGACCGCTTTCTTGAAGGGTGAATTGATCGAAGAGATTTACATGCAACAGCCAAAAGGATTCATTGTCAAGGGCCTCGAAGACAAAGTCTATGAGTTGGTAAAATCTCTGTATGGTCTGAAGCAAGCTCACAATATGTGGCATAAGAAGTTTAATAAAGTCATAAGATCAAACGGCTACAGGGTCAGCGAGACGGACAAGTGTGTGTACACAAAGTTCGATGATGGGAAAGGATTTGTCGTTTGTCTGTACGTTGACAACATGTTGATCTTGGGTACAGATCTAGCAAGTGTCACTGAGACAAAGAAGATCCTCTCATCTAAGTTCATTATGAAGGACTTAGGGGAAGCTGATATTATCATGGGGATAAAGATCATCCGAACGAAAACTGGAGTGGCATTGTCACTGTCTCATTACATTAAGAAGCTGCTCACACGCTATGGGTATCAGGATCTTCTAGGGATCGATACACATTATAGGTGTGACAATAAGCTGAAGCCAAATCCAAGAGAAAGCGTCAGACAGTTGGAGTATTCAAGCGTCATCGAGAGTTTGATGTATACAACTACTGTCACAAGGCATGACATAGCTTTTGCCGTAGGGATGCTGAGTCGGTTCACGAGTAATCCAGATGTGGAGTACTGGAAAACTGTGAAGAGGGTTATGAGATACTTCAAAAGGACTCAGAAGTATGCACTGCACTACTGCAGAGATCCAAAAGTAGTGGAAGGCTTCAATGATGCAAGTTGGTGCTCAGAAGTATAGAGTGAAACATCACTCACAAGAGGATACGTCTTCTCCATGGATGGAGATGCTATATCGTGGAAGTCGAAGAAGCAGAGTATGTTGTCTCACTCTTCTATGGAGTCTGAGTTCTATGCACTGGCGCCTGCAGCGGAGGAAGCAGAGTGGCTTCCGAAGCTCATGTATGATCTTCTAATGGTTGGTACACAGATATCGACGGTATCGATATACTGCGACAACTAGGCGACTGCAGTGGTGACATCGAATGACCTCTTCAATGGGAAGAAGAGGATCCTACAAGAAAATAGGGTTTTCCCAACGTTTTTCCATCCGACATTTATGTAAACGTTGGCTTAGACAAACATGTGCCATCGTTTTAAAACAACCGTTGAGAATGACCTGCGTTTTTCTTAAACGTTGGGATATTTTCCATCGTTTTGTCAAATATGTCGCGTATTTGAAAAAATTTCAATGTTTTTTTGACTTTGTTCCTGTCGTTTACGTTTACGTTGGTTTATACAATTTATTTTCGACATTTTTAAATAAACGTTGGAAAGCCGATACACTTTGGCGGCAAATCACCAAATAAAACCTAACATTTATATTTGGAAACGTGGTTATATGGTCAATATTCGGTTTCTATAGCGTTTAAATATGGAAACGTTGGGTCCTTAATTATATGTAGCAGCCATATATTGTAGTCGGTTCTCTGTATATTACGTTTAAATATGGAAACGTCGGTCCCTATATGTAGCAGCCATTGAAGAGAAAATAAAGGCACATATAGGACCAGATTTCTCCAATATTTTCCAATTTCCCTCTAAAACAAAAATTTCCCTCCTAAACCCTTTCCACAAATTTAAGTAGATGTCTCCCAAGTAGAAAACCCTAGTTCGTACGTCTCTCTCGAATTAGAAGTCGAACCTATCCCGGTCTTCCTCTTGTTCGTCGTAGGCCTCGTTCGTCGGCGGCCAGGTCGTCCGCTCGTTGGTCGACCGTTCGTCGCTCGTTGGTCGACCGCTCGTCCGCTCGTTGGTCGACCGCTCGTCCGTTTCGCCTCGTTCGTCGGCGGCCAGGTCGTCCTCTCGTCCGTTTCGACGTTGAGGTATGTTATTATCTATATTTTAATCTATAGGTTAATATACACATTATAGTAATGATACCTATTCTTGAATCATGAAGCCATTAATTTATGGCGTTAATATTTTCTTCTTGAAGTAATTTTTTTGGTAGTTTATGTGAGTGTATGGTGGTGGTGAGAGAGGAGAAGGTTTTAAACCCAATTGTTTGGTAGTTTTAGCAGTTCCATTCTCCTATTCGGTCGACGTTTAAAATTCGGGTTTAAATTAAATAGGGAATGACATCAATTCTTAGAAACAAGTATCTATAAATAACTTATATTTAATTGCGAGTGAGATATTTACATTATTTTAACACAAACGCCAATCGGGTTGTTTTCGATCACCCTTTGTTGTATCTTTAGAATGTTTTATATCAGTTTATGGTTGAAACTCAATGAAAATTTACATCTTAGTTTGAAATCTGGATGCAAAGAAGAGAATTTTTTTTATGAGACATTCATATATACTTTCAATGGTTAAACATTGAGATTCTTGAAATTCCTACTTTGGCCACTTTTAGATAAAACAGTCCCTTTATTGATTTTGAACAACTCCCTGACTTTTTATTTGAAATGGTACTTATTGGTTAGGTATGTGGTTGATTAACTACAATTCACCTGTACATATAATCAATCTATCAAAAGTACTATTCTACTCTCTTTATTGATGCACCATAGCCGTTCTTATACAATTACGAAACCACCACAAGCTTAATATTACATATTTACAGAATCTGTAGACTGCAATATTACTTATTCACAGAAACTGGAACAATACAAAACTGAATCAACTATCTTGCCAGTTTGACAACTAATCAATACTAGAAAAGGTAGAAAAGTTTCATGTATGAGTTTGAGATATAATTTGTTAGGAAGAACAATGTGGAGTTAGGGATTTCCTCAAGAAGTACTGTTGTAGATTATCGGTGTTTCTCAATAATCAAATCAGTTTTGGTGCAATAAGAACTAAGATCTGGATTAGGCCACCCATAGTACTTAACCTCTTAACCATAAGAAACACTTTGCAACTTCTACCACCAGGATACCACCCGAAAACTAAACCAGATACATCATGTGAGCAAGAACTTTAAGCTTAAATACCAATATTCTAAGAAGGTCATGTGCGATCTTGGCTAACACAGGCATGGGATGATCAGTAGCACCTCTAGACAAGAAACATAATTTTGGTTGAGAAAGTAAAAATAAACATGTGCCATTCAATTTAATCACCAACATACCACAAAAAAATTCAATTCTAGACCCATAGCTACAGGACATTTATCAATCTAGTAATCTAAAGTAGACACAATAGTCTGGCTAATCATCCTGGAATGAACTAGACTATTCACTTTGGCAGTAATGTGTAAACATGTAGATCAATATTTCCTTTGACACAATAGTCTGGCTTACCATGTACCAAGATAATTTCCTATAACTAGACTGGCTAAACATGGAATGAACTAGACTATTCAATATTTCTTGGAATGAACTAGACTATTCAATATTTCCTGGAATGAACTAGACTATTCACTTTGACACAATAGGAGTATCAATTGTGTGATGTGTGATGTATAGTGTAAGGGATATGTTATGCGTCATAGGAGTATATATATATATATATATATATATATATATATATATATATATAGAGAGAGAGAGAGAGTGTGTGTGTGTGTGTGTGTGTGTGTGTGTGTGTGTGTGTGTGTGTGTGTGTGTGTGTGCGTCATCAGGCCTACGACCAGTGTGCAGCAGATAATGTGATCTGCAGATTATGTATGCATGGCATATGTAGTTAGTAGCAAGAGTAGGATTTGGCATCTTGATAACATGATGTCTTGGTCTTTTGGAATCGAATTTGGAGTATCCTATTGTGAACCCAGGGTAAATATGAGTGAGCACATGGAATGTGATTGAGGACTAAACTCTGGCCATAGTAATACTCTAGCACCACTAAATTGCTACCATTTTTAAGCATGTAGAATCAGCAAATTCCTGTGTGGACTAGTGTATCAGTAGTATGCAATGCTTGTCACAGGGTGTGTGCACTAAGGTAATGATCAGCAGAGGTTGGAAGGAAATTGTGTGTGGACTTGTAGATCTTTGCAACAGCCAACTGCAATAGTTCCCATGTCAGGAGAGTGAATGCCAGTGAATGTGTGTGCATCATGGTTAGGAAGGGCATGTAGGTGCAGGGCAGCAGTACTAGCTTAGCATTTCATAGTCAGTTCAGCAAATTACCCAGCTCAACAAACCTAGGCCCATTCATAGTCTAGCTTAGCATTTCAACTGCTAAGTAGCTAGGTTGGAAGCAGGGAAGAGTATCAGTACTCTTACTGGTTCAGATTCTATCTATTGGTAGAGTAGTAGCAGAGAAGAGATTATTAGAGAATGCATTTGTTCATGCAAAGACAACTTTCTTCTAGTGAAGGAATTTTTTTTAATGAAGGCATTTTGTGTGTCCTCTGCAAATCTAGTCGATGAAATTCATCACATTGATAGTGTATCCATGAATGGAGTCTTTTAGGCCTTCGAATGCCATCAATTTGTTTTATCTTACTATTTTTTGCTTTATTAACGGCAGCAGTGCATTTACATTTGAAGATTAAAGATATCTATGCATGCAAAACTAACTTTAGTTTATATTTGATAAAGACCTTCCTGTAATGTGAATTATTATTGTCAATATATAATTATTGTACCATCAAGTTCAATTGACATCTTTTTTTCTTATAAGTTGTGTATTGATTTAGTCTTTTGGGTCATTGTTTATATTTCATTAAACTTCTTGACTTTTTCTTCATAGTTGTGAGACAATACCATTAGGTTGAACGTACTAATGGACAAGAGCTGGATTAGTATACAAAACAAATGCCATCCTTTGTACGAGAAAGGAGCAGAAGATTTCGTGGAGTTTGCTTCAACTAATAGATCGAATGCCGAAAGAATATTGTGCCCGTGCAAGAAATGTCGCAATATGATATATGTGAAGAAAGATGATGTGGTCGAACATATACTACTAAATCATTTTTTAGAGAGCTACACGTGTTGGACTTTTCATGGAGAGTCTCCGTCATCTTCAAATCCTTCTTGTGACTCTGTTGTCGGTGATGAAATGCGAGAGATGATAAATGATGCCTTTGGAATTCCTCCAACTGACCAAATAAACTTTGTGGACGACGTTGAGCATCATCCACATATGGAAGGTCCTGATGAAGAAACTAAAAAATTCTTTAATTTGATAAAAGAAGCTGAGCGAGAGTTATATCCAGACTGCAGGAAGTATTCAACACTCTCGTTTCTTGTTCGATTGTTGCATATCAAGTGTCTTAGTGGATGGAGCGACAAATCCTTTACAATGTTGCTTGAGTTATTAAAAGATGCATTCCCTGAGGGTGTAATATTGCCGAAGTCCTTTTACGAAGCACGAAAATTGATTGCGAACATGGGACTAGAGTATAAGAAGATTCATGCATGCCCTAATGATTGTATGTTGTACTGGAATGAGACAGAACAAGAGATTGAATGCAACAGGTGCCATACCCCAAGGTATAAACAATTAAAGGTTGAGTCAGATAGCAATTCTAATATAGATCAAAAAAATTCCTGCGAAGGTGGTAAGATACTTCCCGTTGATACCAAGACTTCAGAGACTATTTATGTCATCAAAGACAGCATCACAAATGAGATGGCATGCCGAAGAATGCATTAATGATGGGAATTTAAGGCATCCTGCAGATTCTCTTGCATGGAAAACATTTGATGAGAAATATCCAGATTTTGCTGAGGACCCACGAAATGTCAAGCTTGGCTTATCTAGTAACGGATTTAACCCATTTCGGAGCATGAGTATTGCACATAGCACGTGGCCAGTAATTTTAATACCATATAATTTGCCACCATGGTTATGTATGAAACAACCTTCTATGATATTATCGATACTAATCGATGGTCCTTATGGGCCAGGAAATAACATCGATGTTTATTTGCGTCCTCTAATGGATGAGTTGAAGAAATTGTGGGTTGGAGTAGACACTTATGATGCAATTAGTAATAAGATGTTTAAAATGCATGCATCATTGCTATGGACAATAAGTGATTTTTTTGCATATGCAATTTTGTCAGGGTGGAGCACAAAAGGTAAATTGGCATGTCCTTGTTGTCATAAATACACTCATTCTCGATGGTTGTCCAACGGAGGTAAGCAATGCTATATGGGCCATCGTCGATGGCTATCGGAAGGACATAAATTTTGTATTGACAAAGTCTCTTTTGATGGTACAATAGAATTGGATACAAAGCCCACTCGACTGTCAGGAGATGAAGTGTACGCTGAAATAAAAGACTTCAATAATAAGTTTGGAAAAGATCCAGAGTCGAAATGTAAGAGGAGAAGGACGGTTAAAGGAGACGGGGCCCTAACATATAATTGGAAGAAACGAAGTATATTTTTTGAGTTAGATTATTGGAAGGACAATTTGCTTCGCCACAATCTTGACATAATGCATATTGAAAAGAATGTGTGTGACAATGTGCTTTGGACTATATTAAATGTTGATGGAAAGGGAAAGGATAATTTAAATGCTCATAAAGATCTAAAAGAAATTGGTATTCGTAAGCCATTGCATCCACAAAAACGGACAAATAACAAATATTATTTGTCGCCTGCGTGTTTCACGTTGGACAATAAACGCAAAGATATTGTGTGTAAAATGTTGAAGAAGGTAAAAGTCCCGGATGGTTATTCTTCGAACATATCACGTCGTGTTAACCTTAAACAACGTATTATATCAGGACTTAAGAGTCATGACAACCATATCTTGATGCAAGAGCTTCTTCCTATTTCTTTGAGAAATGTTTTGCCTAAGAATGTGCTTGGACCGTTGATTGAATTGAGTAACTATTTTCGGACTATGTACTCAAAAGTAATGCATGTAAAGGATTTGGAACATGCTCAATGTCGCATTGCGCTCACGCTCTGCCATCTTGAGAGGATATTTCCGCCTGCATTTTTTGATGTCATGGAGCATTTGGTCATTCATTTAGCAGAAGAAGCGATGATAGGAGGTCCACCACACTACCGAATGATGTACGCTATTGAGAGGTAAGATATCATTTATTATTTTTGTATTTTTATTTGTTATGAAAAGCATTATTTGTAACTAGCCAAATTTCTACCATAGATACTTGTCCACATTGAAGAACTATATGAGGACTCGCAGTCATCCAGAGGGTTCAATTGCACAAGGATATTGGGTAGAAGAGTGTCTGACATTTTGCTCGAGGTACTTAAATGATATTGAGACCAAGTCCAGTCGACCGGTAAGGAACGATGACGGTGTATCCAATTCTATTGATTTAGAAGTGGGCCGTAAATTAGAAAAGTCGGTGGGATTTGTACTTGATGACATAACATATGCACAAGCACATCGATATGTGCTAGTCAATACCGATGCAATTTCACCATTTCTAGAGTAAGTATGCTACATTATTAAGTTTCCTATTTTGTAGCCATTTAAGACATTACATAATGATACGATGTTTTTCTATTACAGGGCTCACCGTATGTCAATTAGGAGTAATTCTCGTCTCAGACCACATGATGTGGACCGTATTCATAATAAAACATTTCATTTATGGTTTAAGGATCATGTAAGCAAAAAATTGATATTTAAAATCTTTTAATGTTAAATAGATTACCTCCTAAGTAAATTGCATAATATTTTTCCCCTTTGAAATAGGTGACGAAGTTGATCGAGACAGCTAATGTGGAGATATCACAAGAAATTCAGATGTTAGCTTTGGGCCCCCTTAAAAAAGCAAAAAGATTCACAGGATATATTATAAATGGTGTTCGATATCATACAAAGGCTCGTGAGCAAAATAGAACCACACAAAATAGTGGAGTCATGTTAAAGGCAATGACTGAAAGTTATGCAAGTGCAAGAGATAGAAATCCTACATATGGAGATGTTAATTTCTATGGGATTTTGACAGACATCATTGAGCTCTATTATTCTAAAGAGTACAAGTTTGTTTTGTTTAAGTGTGACTGGGTTGACAATAGTAGAGGTCTCATCGAGCGAGATGATTTGGGATTCACGCTAGTAAACTTTCATCGTTTGTTGTACACTCGACAACAAGTAACAGATGAACCTTTTATACTAGCATCTCAGGCAAAACAAGTATTTTACGTACAAGATCCCATCGAGAATGACTGGCAAGTGGTTGTTAAGACAAAGCCTAGAGACTTTTTTGACGTGTTTGGAGAGCAATTATCAACTAATGGAACTATGGAAGATCAAACAGAGTTATGGAGTGATCAACATTTGGACGAGACACCGTTCACACGTGATGATGATATTAGTTGGGTTCGACAAGGTGTTGATGGAGTTGAAGTTGACGAGTAACCAAATGGACGGGGTGATGAAGATGATTAGAAAATTACATATATCATTTTTTGTGATTGATTCTTTAATTTTTTTTATTTGAAGACTTTGTTCGAACTCCATACTTTTTTTTGGCTTATGTATAATGACATTGATCATTATTGAAACAATAAGATATATTTTAATTACATATGAATTTGCCAAACCCCTATCATTTTTTTAAGAGAAGTTTCATTTGTATGCTTGTTGATTAGTACTTCCTCTCTAATGTAGGGATTTGGTACCTTAGCATTAACTTATGTAAGTTTTCTTTGCCTGTTTATAGTAACCTGGCATATACTTTTGTTGCCTATATCCTGAATATCAGTCCCTAAGAGTATCAATTGTATGATACTGCAGTACCATGTGGCAAGTTGTCTTTTGTTCTGTCAACATATGAATATCAGTCCCTAAGTTTTGTCTTTTGTTCTGTCCTATATGCTAGAGTATCAGACCCTATCCATGTATGAATATCAGTCCCTAAGTTTTGTCTTTTGTTCTGTCCTATATGTTAGAGTATCAATTGTATGAATATCGGTTGCCTATAAGTTCTGTCCTATATGTTAGAGTATCAATTGTGTGATGTGTAGTGTAAGGGATATGTTATGCGTCATAGGAGTATATATATATATATATATATATATATATATATATATATATATATATATATATATATATATATATATATATATATAGTGTGTGTGTGTGTGTGTGTGTGTGTGTGTGTGTGTGTGTCATCAGGCCTACGACTAGTGTGCAGCAGATAATGTGATCTGCAGATTATGTATGCATGGCATATGTAGTTAGTACCAAGAGTAGGATTTGGCATCTTGATAACATGCTGTCTTGGTCTCTTGGAATCAAATTTGGAGTATCCTATTGTGAACCCAGGGTAAATATGAGTGAGCACATGGAATGTGATTGAGGACTGAACTCTGGCCTTAGTAATACTCTAGCACCACTAAATTGCTACTATTTTTAAGCATGTAGAATCAGCAAATTCCTGTGTGGACTAGTGTATCAGTAGTATGCAATGCTTGTCACAGGGTGTGTGCACTAAGGTAATGAGCAGCAGAGGTTGGAAGGAAATTGCGTGTGGACTTGTAGATCTTTGCAACAGCCAACTGCAATAGTTCCCATGTCAGGAGAGTGAATGCCAGTGAATGTGTGTGCATCATGGTTAGAAAGGGCATGTAGGTGCAGGGCAGCAGTACTAGTTTATAGGTGGAGCTTTAGGTGCAGTAGCCAGGCGTTTGTGTAAAAAAAATGAAAAAATAAAAGATATAAATGATGAGGAAAATGGCACCAAGAAGCTCCTAAACCCGACTAATCGTATGGTTCAAGGGACTGCTAAGAAAACCAAACCTTACAAAGCAGCAATAGCTGCAACTTCTCCTCTCCTCCATGCTCCTTCTCTCTCCTCGACATCTCATGTTCCCAACATCTTCAACATTTCCTTACAGTCACAACACTACCTACTAGTTGAGTGGATGCAAAATAAAATTGGGTGCCAAAGTATCTCTTGATTATGTGTATCAGAACCAACAAACCTGTGTGTAGTTTAGTATTTAGGACTGCAGTTTTCCTTTAGACAGTGTATCAATGAGCAGCAACAACATCATTTCTAGTAGTAGTTTGCATCAGTTCTTAATTCCTGCAGCAGCTAGTAACCAGGAAGAATTAGTGTAGTTCATGGCAGCAGCTTTGAAAGAGATGTGTGTGTGTGTGTGTGTCCATATAAAGGGAGGGTGTCTCTATCAGAGGGTGTAATGACTGCAGAGTTTTGTAATAGGGATTTATGTGTGTATCAGTAATAGTGAATCAATTAGGTGTCAGTGTGGAGATGAGTATCAGTGTATGCATATAGGGTCAATGTGAATAGCAGTGAACCCATCTATCATGGCAGTACGTATGTTAGTGTTTGGTGTATTCCCTCTAAAAGAATTTAGGATATCAAAGTTCATTAAGGTGTATATAGACATAAGGGAGGAGTAATGTATATAGTTAAGACATAAATTGGATAATATAAAAACCCGAAAAGTTTAACTTCAATGATAGTAATATCACAAATATATTTAATGTTAAGATTATTATTACATGTCACTTGATCTTCTAGTTGTTCGTTGTTGCCAAACAATGCTCCTATTTGCTCTTGCTCCCCAGTAATATTAGGAGGTGGCCAATTCAATGGAGGATCGGCCATGACAACGTTGGAACCTACTTGCTCTTGTTCCTCAGTAACAATAGGCATAGCTCCTCTTTTATTTTTCTTGCGTCTACTTGTCGTCATGGGATTTTAGCTCGATTATGATCAAAGAACCAATCATAGAAAATGCATGAATTAAATGAGCATACAGTAGATCCGCGATAACATAGCCTGCAAAAGGATGTAAATGATTACAAAGAAGAAAAAAAGTAGTTCAACAAACCACAAGTGACATAATTCATCATTCAGTACAAGGTTAAGAAAAAACTAAGACCAAGACTTGCTAGAAAAGCTTATAATTCAGTCTAAAAAACATATTAATGAACTGCAGAATGGTTAGAAATAGGCATCAAATCTTACACAATGGCCCGAAGGTACAAAACCACGAGTATGATAATAATGACCTTTATCACAAATTTAGTCTAGCCTGGTAGAAATTGAAGGGTTCTTTGCCTGAACTTGACCAAGAAGTTAAAGTCTCCTAGGTGCTGTGGCAACACTGTTGCATTCACCTCCAGTCCAGCCTACAAACTATTGCATTCACTGTTGCATTCACCTCCCCCTGTTGCAAACTGCAACACTGTTGCATTAAACCAAATAATAATCATATGTGACCAGTCCTTCCCCCTGTTGCATTCACCTCCAGTCCTGCCTGCAAACTGCAGCAGAAGGTGGCAAGGGGGATTGATGGTATGAGCACACGAGTGACCAGTCCCCCCTCTGTTGCATTCACATCCTCTAAATATGGAGTGTTAATCCACATTCTATCTTGCCTATGCCTTTATGAATGTGGCTCAATCATGTATCCCATCATCCCTCATTCCTCATACTTGTACAGTTCCCTTCCTTATAGAGTGTCAGAATGTTGATTCATGTCCTGCATACTTCATCTAGGTTCAGTCTTGTTATGTAGCAGGTTCTTCAAAAAAAGGGAATGCTCTTAAAGAGGCCATCTGCAAGATTGTAACTTTGGGTTGATGATTTATTACTTGCTCACTGCATGATTACATAATGTGGGATTGTTTATCCATCGTGGATTTAAGCATGCTTGTTTTGCATCAACAAGTTTTCAATAAGCACATCGGACTTCCATTGAAGGTATTAAGTTATTTGGAAAGTTACTGGTCCACTTTCTTTTGTTCTTCAGAGCACAGCGCGGATCATGTTCAGTGGCTGTGTTCTTTCTAACGACTATTCAAATCAGGCATGATGGATAAAATGGCATCCAGTGATGCATATATGCATGCTGCTTTGTGCTTGTGGTTTTTGAAGTGGTTGGTTGGCTGTCATCTTCTGATCTTTCCAACACCATACAGATTGGTTCTTGATAATATATAGTCTATAGAAGTGTTATAAACTTGTTATTCTCTGGCAATCTGTGATGACACCAAAATTGATAGCAGAAGTTAGTTCTCAACAATTTGTTATGATATCCCAATTCCACATGTTGTGGGGCATATGAGTTCAGTTAAGCAATTCCACATGTTGTGTATCCCAATTCCACATGTTGTGTATCTGCCTTGCAGACTTTGTTTGGGACTTCTCATTACCCTAATTGTGGATTTTTTTTGCTAGATTCGTTTTTGGCACTAGTGTTGCAGTGCTAAACCTGTTCGGTACCAGAGAATAGAAACTACAGTAGGTAAAGAGGGTACCTGTGTAGGAAGAGCAAGTAAAGAATGCAACCTGGAAGTATGAGTGATATGTCTAGTACTAGGAAGAGTATTCTGTGTTCAAATGGGAACTATACCTTCATAGCAGCGTGGTACATGGGTACCGAATCATGTAAGATACTTTCTTATCCTTCATAGCAGCATGGTACATGGGAACTATACCTTCAAGTTGTACCCTTCCATTTTACATTCTTATCCACTTTGGAGGTAAATATTTAGTGTAAACATGTAAGATACTGACAACTGTACTCTTGATTGACATAATTCTTTATGCTTACCTTTGAAGATTTTGTTATCAACTTTTCTGTAAATATATTAGGATCTCAATTCAGACATTATTCTAAATCTCATTGTGTCAAGGATGAATTAAACATGTCATCGTTTACTTTTAATTGCTTCCAAGTTGATTGTTTCATTTAATGACTTATATTTTCAGTACATTTTCTTGTATACATTCTTTGATTGTAGCCAAGCTAAAATCCAATGGCGACAAGTAGACGCAACCAATTGAATAGGGGAGCTATGCCTACCGTTACTGAGGAACAAGAGCAAGTAGGTGCCAACACTGTCATGGTTGAACCTCCTTTGAATTGGCCACCTCCTACTATTACTGAGGAGGAGGAGCAAACAGGAGTATTGTTCGATAACAACGAACAACTAGAAGATCAAGTGACAGGTAATAATAATATTAACATCACACATATTTGTGATATTAATATCATTGAAGTTAAAATTCAGGGTTTTAATATTATTGTGCATTAATTATTTTTATGTCTATTTATACTTAGACCCGAATTCCAGTCAGGAGGAGCAGAGACGAGTCCGTGGTCCTACTTTAATGCATAAGGGATGGGCAGAAGATGGTGGCATTCTAGAGATTCATGTCAACAATCTTGGTCAACCAATTGAGGAAACATGTTCCAGACTTGCTTCAAATTTAGGGGTTCTAGCACGAAATGGCCACCTAGCACCTTTAACTTACCTTGATTGGAGGCATGTACCAGACATTGGGAAGGATGCAATTTGGACTCATATTAAGGTGAAGTAGATGAATAACCTACTAGCAATATTAAATTACTTTGTGTCGCAATTTACATATGCGAATAATTACATGACTTTTTTCTTTACATTTTATTTAAATAGGAAAATACAAATGCCACAGACCAGATGAAAAAATTTATGATGGCGTCTGTCGGAAGAAAATGGAAGGAGTGGAAGGCTGAAGTAAAGCGTCAGGGTTATACTAAGTATACGACTAATGAGGAATGGTTGAAGCATTGCCCCCCAAGGGTCGAGGAAAGTCAGTGGCCAAGACTCATCTACTATTGGGATTCTGATAAGGGAAAGGTATATTTGTATTTATGGAAGCATTGGTTTTCAGTTTATCATAGTATTTGATTGTATATTTGTATTTTCCTTGTATCAGGCCAAAAGTGAAAAGAATAAAGCCATTCGTAAAAAATGGACAACACCACACACATCTGGTAGAACTCCCCATGCTGAAGTTAGAAATAAGGTAAAACAAATTTAATTTTATTTATTAGTTCATACATTTTTTAATGTACCAGGAAAGCAGGTTTATCATTAATAATTTGATACGTTGATTCTTTATACTTATAGCTGGCTAAATCCATCGGATACGAGCCAACTCGTAGGATGGTATACAAGGAAACACATGTAACTAAAGGGAAAGGGCCAGTAAATGAAATAGCAGCTAAGGCGATTGTATGATCTTACTTCTAATTTTATTTTTATTATTATTTACACTTTTTATAAGTTCATCTAAAGTGTAGTTATGTTTATATGAATATGAGTTGATTTTACAGCAAGAGATGGATGAACTAGAAACAGAAAATCCAGAGACCGGTGTTGCACGAGATGACATATATGGGCGAGTTATAGGACGTGACAGGCACGATCGTGTGGGGACATATTGGCTTGGTGTCACCCCGACTATGGTATTAGGACCATCGTATAAACTGCGCCAGGATGAAAGGAGGAAGATTGAGACAAAACATCAACAAGAGTTAGAGAACCTGCGACGTGAAATGGAGGCTAAAAATGAAAGGGTTCGATGTGACATGATGGCTGAAAATGAGAGAAACAAAACTGAAATGAAAGAGCAGATGGAACTACAGATGCAAGAAAAGTTATCTGCTGTGGAATCTCGAATGAGTGATCAAATGGAAGCACAAATACAAAATTTACTTGAGAGTCATCTACGTGATATGGGTACTTTCTCACAATCTCCACGAGATGTATCTTCTGGCACAGAACAGGTTAGAATTTATCAACTATTAGATGTATATGAGCTAAATTTATTTGATGGATTGCATGTAACATTTTCTTGTATTTATAATGTTAGTCTTTTGAAAACAATTTTGAGCGCACATCACCTCCAATATTGCATCAGTCGGCACATTTACAATCAGAGGTTCAATCAAAAAGACAAACAATACAACCATCAAAGCGAATACAACTGCAACCACCAAAGCAAGCGCAACTGCAACGACCAAAGCAAGTGCAAACGCACACTGTACCACGATCTCAGCTTCGAAGCTATTGTGAGGTTAGAATTTTTTGTATTTCTCCTATATTATATATGGTGATGAGCTATTAAGATTTTTTTTAATTTCTCCTCTATTAGTAGCATGGCTGCTCTATGTTGGCAGTCTGCAAATTCGTAAAATTATTAGGATTGTCCTTGTTATACTTAACTTTCTACAGTTTTTTCAATGTCTCCTGAATAAAATGTGTGATAGCTTGATTCATTTGGCTTAGCAAATTAGTTTCTTTTCTAGGTTATAAACCTCCATAGTCTTGGAGAACTTAGAGGTAGTTCCTTCACTTCATGAACTTAAAAAAATGGAACAGTACACCACATATATATATCAGTTCCTCTTTAAAGCATTGAATTTTGATATTTATATTAAATATATCCTTAAATTTTACTCTCTTTTCTTGTGTTCATTAATTCAGGACCTCATGGCTATGAAGAGGACCAAAAGGAACTGATTAGTGGAGAAGGTCAACTTGCACAATAAGTCTTAAAAATATTCATTATTTACTTGTATGTCCTAATTTTAATTTTTCTCTTTTTTTTTTTACAGGTTTACATGATCAAGTTACTTATACGGTTCGTGAAGATTGTCTAATTTTTACTTTGAAGGAACTTGTATTTTGGAGAATGGATAAAGATATAAAGACTTTTGACACAGACAACATTTTGATTTACAATAATTTTATATTAATATTTTGTCTGATTGTTTGGTGGTGGATGCATTTACATGTTTGTGATGGGATCTGAAATTTTTTTATGTACAAGCACATTTATATTTGATGTGATTATGGCAGATATTTTTAACCAATTTTTGTAACAAATTCAGTAGTTAGATAAAACGTTGGAAAAATAGTTGAATTCTCGATATGTTTGTCAAATTATTTGAAAATTATCACCCATTAACACAACTAATCCCAACGTTTTGGGAAATAGGTTAAATTTACGGCATGTTTGGTAAATTGTTGGAAAAGTACCATCCAAAATTATATTTTCAACGTTTGTGTAAACACGTTGGAAAATATCAATATTTTTTAGAAAAAGGTTAGAAACACAACCAACCGTTTTTTGGGAAACGTTGGAAAATCACAACCCAACGTTTTCTTCGACAAAGGTTGGAAAAAATAATTCCAACATATTATAAAATGTTGGAAATAAGTTACATATGCCGACGTTTTTATTGTAAAAATGTTAAAAAATGTTAACCATTTTTGTACTATTATTGACGTTTATAAACGTTACTGCAAACGTCGTCTAATCCCTATACCAACATTTATTGCAAACGTTGTAAATTCCCAACTAGGGCAACAATGACGTTTGCATAAATCGTTGGACAAACGTTGGCTAAACATATACCAATGTTTTATTCCGTTTTTACGACGTTTATAAAACGTTGGAATAGGCCATCTTTCTTATAGTGACTGTGCTCCTAAGGCACATGGTGGTAAATGATCTTATTAAAAGAGGAGTCATTGTCGTAGTTAATATTCAGAGTCAGGGGAATCTGGCAGATCCGTTCACCAAAGGTCTCAAGCGCCAGCTGGTTGAAGACACAGCAGGTAAGATGGGCTTGAAGACACTCTGATATTATGTCTTTTTAATTCTACTATAAAGTTTTATGCTATTAGTTCAAAGATAAATCTACTAGGCATCTAACTTTTAGTTCAAAGAAGGACCATTGACTGAAAGAATATCAGGAATAACGGGCAGTCCTTTGGGATGTTGTGGGGTTAAGAACCTAGAACCACTATTGTCTACTGATTGTTCTTTACAAAGAACAAAGTCCTGTGGGAGGATGGCTTGGAAGCCTTAATGAGTTCTCGAACGTCTGGGATGTCTGGCATGCTTTACATGAAGCACATATAGCACAGCACTACAAAGGAACATAGTACTCCATGCTACAGTAGGGTGACACCACATGAGGTACCTAGTGAGGATAAAGCCTCGGCTTCGGGCCAAGTCATAGCGGAGTAGCACCACACATAGGCAAGAGGGTCTAATGCTGTATGATGAAGAGTGGTAGACAGGACTACAAAGAGGCCGGGCCTCATGTTGCAGTGGGTGACACCGCATGAGGCAGTACCTCAGCTTTGCAAGCCATATCATGGCGGCATAATACCGCAAGGAAGCAAAAGGCTTCATGCTGGATAGTTTCGAACTACAAAGAGGCTGGATCTCATGCTACAGGAGGTATGACACCACATGAGACAGTATCTTGGCTTTAGGCCATGTAATAGCGGTGTAGCACCGCAAGAAAGCAAAATACTTCATGCCAAAGACTCTTTAAAAGAACTCACCTAAACTATATGGATAGAGATGTAGGCCGTCACTTGAGGGAAAGCTTGTAGACACCCAAGATACATATTCCAAAATCAGGCTGGAGCAAGGCCTTTAACGTGTAGCCAGAAGCACAGATGATGATATTGTGTGAGTGGAAAGAATTCCAGTTATGGTACAGAATTCAAGACTTAGTCCATTCTTGTATCATGTTGTTATTTAACCCATGCAGAAATATTCAAGTCGTAGCGACATCTATAATGCATGATGGACATTCACTGTGAGGAACGCTCAACCCATATATAGAGATATGTGGGGATTGTTGGTGTTTTTCCTTTGAGACTAGAAAGATAGTCCCACATTGCCTAGGCCAAATGGATTGTATCTCTATATAAAGCTTTGCTTGTGTTGAGAGATCACATGAGGTGTAGAACATAGGTGCCATGTGGGTGCCATGTGGGGGTATTTTTCTAGTGAAAAGAAGGCTAACCCAACAAAGAAGCATTAATGCTTTTTGTCATGCTCATGGGATAATTTTCCAATGGAGCTAAGCCCCGAAGGGGCTTAGCGACTCGGACTCGAACTCGGACTCGGGCTCAAAGTGGCACTTTCTTGGCATACTTTGCACTTAGCACGTCAGTACCGGCGCATGGCGCCTTGTGCGCATTTTATACGCTCATCTTCTGCGCGAGTTGCATGCGCAGGGGCGGTATAGGTGCACGCCTAGGAGCTGCGCAGGGTCCGTGCAAGTGCACGCACAGAAGCCATGGGGCTACGAGGCTGCGGCACAGCTGCGTGCTTGAAATGCTGTGATGTGCGCCTGTACATTTACGGTGATGTGTTGTGCGCTACGCGCACTGACGGGCTGAGTGGGCTAAGGGGCTCAGACGGTTAATGATGTGGCTGATTGGAAGATTTAAACGGTTATGGAAAGAATGTGTCAATTAATCAGATCCATCTTTTGTAGGATTTGAATTTAATTCATTCAAATCTTTCCATTATTTGCTCCTATCTTTTCGCAATCAGTTACGGCCTGGATTAGGATTAGGGTTTCAGCCCTCCTCTATAAATACTCTCTTCGTGCCTTCATTGAGGATTTACGCTAAAACTAATAGACGAAGAGAGATGTGCCGCCATTGCCATTGGAGTCCATTAGTGTTCTTCGAGTTGGTGGAAGGAGGTGACTGCCAGCATTCCAGAAGTTCTTTCAAACTTGCTGGTTCCTGTAAGCAGATCGCAATAGGACAAATCTTACTTTGAGCAACGGTGATCTTTATCACCCCAACAATACTGATCTTAATAAATCTAGCAAAATTGTTGTGATCTTTATTCGCTTGCTAAGTTGCTTTATCAATCCAGCAGAATTGCGGTGATCTTTATTTCACCTGCTAAGTTGCTTTTATTAACTCGTGTTCTCATAGAGATCGAGATTCCATCTAACGATCTATTTCGGGAATAACATTCTTTTCTACAAATTTTTTTATTTATACATGAAAATAGAAGCTTCAAGGCCACTTGTCATTCTATAGAAAAGGCGATAGTCTACATCGGCTTTACTTTAGGCCGGAGGAATGGAAGCCATGTGGTTCATTCGTCCTTAAATGCACTAGTCAGAGCATTAAACGCTTTTAAAAAAGCAATGGCCTATATAGCGCTTTGATGCCTCGTATGCCATAATGGCTCCTCGACGACTGCAATATTCTTTTTTCATTTATGACACATAAATCACGACGTAGTGAATGCTGAGGGACAACTGTCAGAGATAGTTGTCAGTTTCTGCAAGGATTTTGTCCTTTCTGCTCCTTTCCCTTTGTGCGAAAAATTAAATTTGTTTTCCTTTCTGAGGGATTTTCCTTCATTTTTGACTTTCTGCAACAGATTTTATTTTTCTTTTTCTTTTTCTTTTTTTAGTGTAGTCCCTAGGGGTTGATTTATGCGTCTTTTGCCTCCAATTTGGATCTGTATTTTTCATGGATCTACATCTACTATTCATCTCATTTTTTCTCCAAAGAAGGACCATATATCGGTATACATTAGGTACAAAGGTTTGTCTATGGAGGCATGTGGATGAGATCCCTGAATATATGTGGTCTACTTTTTGCTCATTGTAAAGAGAAAATCATAGGGGGAGGTTATCCTTAAGCCTTAATGAGTGTTTAGGAATTTAGAATGCTCTGTGTTCCTGACAGGAAGCACATACCATTCAATACTACAAAGATGCTAGTACCTCATGTTATAGTCGCATGACATTATATAAGGTTGAAAGACCTCGGCTTCGGGCCATATCACAGCGGTGTAGTAACGTAAAAAGGTAGTTTGTTTCATGATGAGAGTTTGAAAGTAGTTGCACAATACTACAAGAGGCTAATCCCTTACGATATAATGGGATAACACCATATAAGGTAGTAAAACCTCGACTTTGGTCCATGTCATAGCCGCATAGCACCGAAAAGAGGTATGTGGTCTCATGATAAGATGTAGTAAAACACTAAAGATACTAGTACCTCATTCTATAATAGGTTGACACCATATAAGATAATGAGATATCGACTACGGGCCATGCGATAGCAACATAACACTGTAAAGAGGCAAGTAGCCTCACGTTTGAAAATTAAGGTCTCTAAGGAAAGAACTCGCCTATGTGTATGAATAAAGATGTAGACCGTCTCTTGAGGAAAAACTTGTAGACACCTAAGTATACGTAATACTGGTCAGCACATGACCTTTAACGTGTGACTAGAGGCACAATTGATGTAATTGTGTGAGTGGAGAGAATTGCTATGATACTTAAATCTTGATTTAACTCATTATATATCGTATTATTGGTCTACCACATATAGGAAGAAGCAAGTCATAAATGACATATATCCTAATGCACGATGTACAATCATTATAGAGAATGCTCATTCACATATTAACATAAATAAAAAAGGTTGTTGGGTTTGGTCCAAAGATGACCCGTCCTACTATTCCACTTTGGGAAAAACTCCATGTATATGCATTTCAGTATTTGAACATTCATCTATTGACTTGTACATATCTGGCATATTAACTCAAGTGGTTAGTATGGCTAGGTTTAAATATCATAATCAATATTTATTTTTGTTACCATTTCTCAAACTTGGACTCGAACGTGGGTGAAGGGACGCGTCAGGAACGTGCAACAGGGTTGCATAGGGCATAGAGCTAGTGGGACTACGAGGATACGCAGGCAACACGCTGCTCTGAGGGGTTGTTTGGTTCGCGAAAGTGAAGCAAAGTAGAAATTTTAAAAGTGAAGAGTTTGTGTATGTATTACGTATGCGCGTCATGCGTACGCATATTTTGTGAGTTTCTTCGTTTGGATGGTTGTTGGAGGTTAGCTGGAAAGTTTAATTTTTGTGGGTCCTATGTTTGATTTGTAATAAAGTGGTAATCAAGAAGTGATATAGTTTTCCTCTTTTGAACTGGGTGATGTTACCCCCAACTAGTATTATTCAAGGATTCAAAATTTAATTATTATTATTATTATTATTATTATTATTATTATTATTATTATTATTATTATTATTATTATTATATTATTATTATATTATTATTATTAAATATTTAATTCCATATTTATTGTTATTATTATTAAACATTTAGTTCTATATTTAAACATCACTCTCTCATTCTCTCATCTCTTCCACGCACAGCTCCCTTTTTCTCTCTCCTTTCAGTACTCATCGACCTAAAAAAATCGTCACAACCTCCTGGAGGTCACCGCTTGCTAGGAGAGGTGGACGCGTCCCCACTCTCTATCTCGACCTCCTTGGATGAACCAAACACTAAAACTCCATTTGGAACAGTACACTTCCAAAAAATGTTCATTTTCGTAGAGAAGTTTTGGGAACCAAACAGTCCCTAAAGCCTAGCTTCCTGGTGGCATATTAGTTACAAATTACAAATATGGAATTACTTATGTTTTTCTGTCTACGTATTTAGTGGACGGTTCAGTTCTACAACGGAATAGAGGATTTTTCTTCTTTATAAGCAAGTAACTGTTAGGGCTTATTATAGAAAAGAGAATTCAAAAGGTGAAAAAGGGAGATCCATCTCTACCAGCAACAAATACTTTTTGTAACATTGCTCAAATGCTAGTCCGAGTAGCCCTTTAGCGCATGAAAGCTAGCTCCATAAAGGGAGGTGACATAATAGCACTTTAAATTTTTGTTTGCAAATCAGTGCTGTCACGACTTGCTGATCATGAGAGCGAATCGATGAAAACGATCGAATCTCGATTTAAACAAACGAAGCCTCGGTCTTCTTTCATTTCAGTACCTATCATACATTTTCACTTAATCCAACTTTCCTTGTGTAATGCCCCGTCCCGTTCAGCTCAATTGGAGGAATCGAAACGTCGATGGCGTTCAGACTTAGCCATGCAACGGTTGCTCGAAGACCCGCTCGGTCGAGGCAACTCCTCATTCAGGTCGATGGCTTTGGTGAACTTGCCTCAGCTTGGCCTTCACACTAATAAAATGAAAGTTTTCAAATGCACAAGTAGACTTGATAATAAAAAAGACGAATCCATATAGCTAAGGAAATAATCCCAAGTTGGGTCGCATTGAGTTAGAATATGGAAAAAGGTCCCACGGTCGGCTTACAAGTATTGCATGATGGCTTTCAAAAATGACACTCGGTCCTTCGTCCCGTGGCTTGGAAGAAGAAAAGTTGGTTTTTTCCACAAAGCTATGAATTAGCCTAATTCATAGGCGTCGTCCGCACAAATGCTTGATAAAGCATGCACGATTCCCGCGTCTAAGGCTTGGCATAGCCTTCGCTCTCCCCACAGGTTAAGTTGCATCGCATGGCTTGTGGCATAAGTCTAGGCACCCAAAGAACTTGGTTGTTCAAAGTCGAACGCGTGTACGGCACGTTCCCACGATGCAAGGCTTGATGCAGCCTTCGCTCGTCAAGTTATTATACGATTAAGTTGGGCAAAGTTACGTTAGGCTATTGAAGTCATAGCAAGCACTGTCCCATGTTCGATCTCAAGGCCCGTCATATAAAGTATGTCTTGGGCGGTAGTATCGTATAGAACATAAGTTGGTTTAAGGCACGATGTCACGAACTTAGTGTTTAAGGGCACGAGCCACGGTTGATTCAAGTTGAGTTTGGAAAGAGGGCTATCGAATAGTCATTCCTGAGTTGAGTAAAATGATAGGGAAACATGGAAGAATACTCGCGACTATGGGTCGTCGAGGCTATCTCAAATACTGGAAGTCTTGAACATGGTCCTAAAAAGATGGTAATATGTACTAGAGGAAGAATGACTATGTGAGACGGTAGTTCGAGTCGAGTCTTGCATGGTCATGGACAACTTGTCGACAAAGAAAATTTTCCTCAAACGGTAACCCGGGGACACGGGACAGTTTCGGCCTAGGGGAAAAACACGGGTTTTAGCCGAGCTGGGAGTGCCGCTCAGGTTATTCGGGGACTTTCAGCGAGGCTCGCTACTTGCGTTGAAAGGGCCCCGAATAGCAAAGCTAATGTGTCCAAAATAGCTTGTTATGCCAGTGACTATTTCATATAAATGAGTCGACATATTAGCGGTAATCCGCATGCATGCCTTGGACTGAGTCGAGTATTGTGTGCACGATATCAATGAGTCGAGTTGAATGCGTGCACGATTTGGAACACAATATTTGGGCCTAAGATTTGGCTACAACGAAGACACTGTGCTTCGGCACGAGATGTGGTGTCGAGTATTAAGTCGTTGGCATAGAGTTGTATAAGTTGGATTTGAGTCGTTTCGAGTTTAAGTCAGAAAGCGCCATAAGGCGAAGTTAGTTAAGTGACACTTAGTTCACAAATCTTGATTGAGTCAGGTGATGATTAAAGCAGCAAAGGCCACGAAACGGTAATATAGTTAAGTCACACCGAGTTGTGAGGCACGGTATCAATATGGATGCACGAATAGAGCTTATGATACTACCACGATGTTAGCATAATAGACTTGTAACATGGTCACATAGAAATTGGGTACTATCGTATAGTTGCATCTCTGAGTATAGGCCAAAAGGCAAGCACGACTTGTTAAGTTGACGTTGCAAGCACATGAATGGTCTAGAGACCTAAAATAGGCTGAGAGTCTATGTCCTAAAATCGAACCTAAGGCAAGAATAGATAGACAATCATAAAGGAACTATGTTTTACAAAGTAAATAAATGTGTTGGTTTTGTATGGATGGACGAGGAGCTCACTCCACCAGTACAGTTGAGTACTGACACCCACACAGTTTTCGTATACAGGAACAGGTGGAAGCTCGTTGGCGTGGAGCTCGCTTGGATACGTCGAGGCACGGAGTTCCTTAGCGTTTCGAAGCATATTACCGCATGAAGTCTGGACTTATACGAGACATATTATATGAATATCGCCTATTTGAAGCATCCGCTGGCTCGCTAAATTATATTGAGAGATGAGAGAGAGCAGAGTGACTTGTATTATGAGAAGAATATGCTCGAGTGATTGTAATCTTGGCCGCGTGCCCACCTATATAATCTTTGTTTTAATATCAATAAAGAGCATTTGGAATGACTTGTGTTTTGTTTCAAGTTTTTGTTGGTATTAATCAATGTTTCTGCTTTGGGACTTCTATGCGACGACCCCGTCGCTTAGCCTGTAATCAGTCGTTATGGAACCTGCCTTGAGTGAGCGCAAATTTAGGCTCACGCGGCATCACGTCTTAGTGAGGACGATCGGTCCTACGAGATTGGGGCATGACACCTTAAGCCCACTTATGACGACATGTCACTTTCTCCTTCTAGTCTTCTCCAACATGCATCAATTCTCCACGGCTCTAACCGTCATGACACTACTAGCTTTGAAGTATTGTTGTCCTCCAACAAGCTGGTTTTGAGGAAATACAATGGGTGCGATTGCTCCTCTCAAAATTATAGGTCCCAATTGACCCTTATGGTCAGCAAGGAGATATATAAAAACTCTGGCTGGGTAATGAAAGGTCAGTGGATCAATTGGGAGTTGGGCATGGGTCCAAAAGGCATACCATGTAGTGTGCACAGAAAGTCCCGAGCGTTACATCAGATACTGTCAAAAAAATTCGATATAACAACACTAAAAAAAGTTATCAAAATTAAACTTTTGGTCCATATTTACATAAGTCTTTGTTACCATTACTATTCCACAAGTCCAACTATTCTACAAAACTTAAAAATATAATTATAGAGTAAATGATAGTTCATATCTCCTCCAAAAATGATGCTATTTCTTACTTATTCTTAAGTTTTTCCTACTTCTTCTTCACTCTTAGAATCTGAAAATAGAGATCTAGACAAGTTTGAATTCAACTTGCCACTAAAGTGCCAAAATGTAGGTATGAAGGTATTGAGGTATGCTTGTTTGTTTAGTTTTACTTTATCTCTTTTAGTCTTAATTGAAAGATGTTGGACTTGATTTTTCTTATTTGATGTTAATTTTGGATAATTTAATTTTTTATTTTTATTAATTTTTTTAATATGAGGTCTCCATTAATTGTTTGCATGGAGTCTACTCATCCTTTTTTTAGATGCCCATGTACGTTGCATTGTATATTTTTTGGGCCCATCGACTCCAACTTCCACTATTTTTAGAAATAGGTAGCTCGATCCATTGATCTTCCACCACCCAGTAATGACCTTATGCCTCTTCTATAACCACAAATCTTATTCTAATTCGACAGTCTACTCATCATTGGTGAATCTTTCAGCTCCGTACTGCCAACAAGAACCGGCCTTTTGTACACTAGTAGCGACAAGTTAAAGGTTTTGTATATGAGTATTATCACCATAAGTTATCAACAATAGTGTCTCTCAATAGTGTTGTGAAGCTACATAGTAACATAATTTTTCCCACGTACATCACACGGTAATTGATCCATTTAACAAGAGAAGTCCATGTTTTTATTCTTACGACTTTGTGAAGATCACATGAACATGCATGGTAACGTTGAAGTGTTGATGAAATTAATATGCTTTGTTATTACCATCATTCTTAATAGTAATATTATATATATACGAGTTATCAAACATATAACCTTTGAAAATATGTAACAAATTTCAGTTATTATGTTTGATTTTTGATTAGAATGGTCCAGTGCTTGTAGCTAGTTCATGTGTAAAGCAGTACGAACACTAGATGGGACTGGCAGGGTTCGGATCCCCCAACCATAAAGACGTGTAGATGTGTGTGAGTTATAATAATAATTTTTTTGATTATAATGATTTCTCAAACATATAACCATAGATATATGTAACCAATATCAGTTTTTTTGTTTGATTTTTTATTAGAATATATATATTTCACAAACGATTGGACACACGCGTTGTGTGTCCAACTTCTAGTAAAAGAAGAATAGGACCACGAAGAAATAACAAATATAATCCACGTTTATATTATTTTAATACTAATATATAATTATGTTATTATTTAATTTAATTATAGATCATAATTAATTAAATAATACTATCTTATCAAAATTGACTAGTTTTAAATTAAATTTTAAAGACAAGTTATATTATATTTAAGTTATAAAACTAAATTTAAAAATTAAATTAATCATTCAACCAGCCGTATAATGATTTTTCTCACAGTAAATGAGTAAATTATATTCTTGTCCCTAAATATTTTTAATTTTTAAGTAAGAAAATTTTACACCAAAAAATTAAATTAGTAACTCTCCTCCTATTTGAATTATATATTAGTATAGATATGTGTCTGGGTATTGTTATATGTTAAGATAATAATATTCCCCAATAAGACCTTTTTGACATTCTAAAGGCCTTGTGCAAATAATAAACAAGGGCTATTTTTAATAACTCTAAAAAATGGAGATTTCACATTAATAATGTATACAAAATTAATTTTTTTGGTGACTTTCCAGTTTTTTGGGCCCTGTACATATCGTAAAAATATAATCTTTTTTAAATCACTTTTAAAAAAAGAGATCTCGCATTAATAACATATATGAAGGTTATTTTTTAAAATTTTCGATTTGCTTAGGTCATGTGCGATCGCACTTCTTGTACTCCCTCAAAAATGGTCATATATACTCTTCACGTGCATGACATAAAGTTGGCATGTAACATAATTGGAGAATATGAAATGTAATTATTTTGAATTAAATCCTCTGACCGCAATTTCATTCTCTGCGCGGAGGAGAAACATGGCGGAAACAAGTTTAACTTAATCACCATAAACCATTCATCAAGTGGTTTAATAATGTTGCAGCAATGGACATTGGGTACTCTGGTCCTGCTTTCACATGGACTAATTGACGATCAGCTGCCTTTAAGATTGCGGAGAGACTTGACAGAGCAATGGTTTACACTTCGTGGCACAATATTCATCCCAGAATTGTTGTTCTTCATTTGCCATGCCGTAATAGTGATCACAATCCAATATTATTGTCTTTGAATACAGGCCAAAAAAAGATACAATATCCACATAGATTTGAGGCTGCTTGGATTCACAAACCAGACTTCGGGAATGTTGTTAAAGGTGTTTGGAGATCCTCTTATATGGTTAATGACAACCTACTCTAATCTTAAACAACTATTGGATGCTCTTCGCAGATAGGGGAAACCCAGAATTAGTAATCGCTCTAGTGATATTAAAATTCAGGAAGACACTCTCCTTCAACTACAACAACAACCTTTGTCAGAAAACAATTTACTCCAAGAGATAAGAATTCAAATTACCCTCAATAAACTGCTACTACAACATGTTCAAGCCCAGAACCAGAATACTGAAAGCGGAGGCAGAAAAAGTCAGCTACGTATACCAGCGTACAAAATACCCAAAAAATACGGTCATGATTGTCTAAAACATAGGCGGTTTACTCTACAATCCAACAGTCAATCTCAGGTCCAACAATCCTAGGTTTTTCAATCACAGGCAAGCAAAATATTATAAGATTTATCATCTTTACACATATAATAGTAAGGTGTCCCAAACCAAACATATACAGATGATCATAAAGCTAGTAATACTAAAGAGGAGCACTAGCAAGAGTGAAGATATACATGATCAACTCTAGCTATGGTCTAGGTTATGCTAATCATGTTGAACCCGTAGGCTAGCTATCAATGGCCCAAAATGTGCTAAACACGTGCTCCGTGGTAAAGCACCTTAAAAGATAATTTTACAAAATAAGTGGGTAGATGGAAAGAAAACCCGCTCAAGTCCTCTGGTACTCCAATCACCATCTGAAAGAAGGTACGAGAGATCCTCGGGTTCTGCTCCAAAATCTGGTCATACAAAACCAGTAGGGTCAGAACCCCCCCCCCCAAAGTATCAAGTGGCAAAAGGAAGCCAAACTTATGAACTAAAACCAGCATTTCAAACATGGAATTAAATAAGCGGGAGTAAAGCAGTAAGAAAATGAGCAGGCGTGACTTACAGGATATGGTACAAGAATAATAAACGAGAATATACATGAAGAAGACATGACTAGCAATCAATCAATCACGACCAAGCATGTCTAACGGCTTGCTAGACGTTAACTAACTAGGGTTATCACAATCCTGGTTACTATCAAATTAATGCAATTGGAAATTTCATTAGCCACAGGCCCTGCACTCTCTCTAGAATATCCAGGCGAAGTGATTACATGAAATATTTTACGTATATGTAGTTATCTTTACTTGTAATTGTAACACTCGACAGTGTGTTGGAAGTGTGCCCCTCACGATGAACAACACCAAATCCACATGTATTGCTTGGATATCGAGATTGTATGTAGCTAGGAAATTTTCCTAAATGATTATATTTATCAGTCTAGTCATTAACCTGAATAGTTTAATCAAGATTTTCGACTACGAAATTCGAGAATTTGCCTTAGACATGATATAAGACTGAACAATAGCTTGACAAGCACAATCAGGAAACTCAACCACGGGAGTAACAAGTCATGCAATTACATGTGCTACTACTAGCCTTGATCATGATAGTACAGGATTTATTGAGTCATGAGTGCGCTACGACGAGCTACAATTAGGATTATTAATACAGTATCAGGGTACATGATAGGATATATCAACAATAGTGTTCAATCAATAAGTCATGTTAGAAATTTAGGATCAATATTAAAAAAATTATAACAGTAAGTAAACATGATTAAATTAAATAAGTAAATAAGCAAAGAAGATATATTGTGAGCTAAACAAACAAGGGAGAATAATGGCAAATTGGCATACAAATTATCGGAACAGGGTTGGCGTGCAATAGACCAAAACTATCACTGATGTATAATAGGCCAAAACTAGCACTGGTACAATAGACCAAAACTATCACTGGCGTAAATAGGCCAAAACTAGCATTGACGTACAATAGAAAGTATACAAAAAGGATGAGCACAAATCTCGAATATAGCATAGAAGTCGAGAACACGACAGTCTAGATGACGCCCAAAGTTAAGGCTCGTCCATCAAGAATGCTCAAGTGAAGGAATTTGTGCGCCAATGGAGGCTTGGCGTACTATCTTGATCATACTGAGACTAGACACACATAAAGTATGCCTCATGAGTTTCTTTCACAAATATGCCAAAGCTCTTGAATAGCCCTGGTGCACTTTTGCAAGGAATTGAATGGAAGTCATTAATACAAAGCGTACACATGAGGAGAAAGTACGCCCATAGTTCTCATAAGTACTTTTGCAAAGGATTTGAATGATGTGCTGAAAGTGAGCATATATGAGATGGCACAGTGTGTGCTAAAGATCAAGATTCAGCGTTTATACGCCGATGGTCTCATGCTTACTTTTTATAGGCTTGCCATTCTTATCCGGCCAGCACTCTTTGTGCTTCGACTTTGCTACTCTCAAAATCCAGCTTAGTCCAAATTTGGTGCAACAAGGCTAGAGTTACAAGTAGTTCAGTCCTAAGTTAATTAAAAGAATAAAAAAACTCAAATCTAAGTTAACAAAAACATACCCATATATGGGTTCACTCGGTTGGTAAGAAGTGCTTGCCTACAGTCAGGTCCTAAGACTAACACAAATACTACCAAGGTTTTCTACAGCCAAGGCCAAGATCGGCTGCTCTCAGCTGAGGAAGAAGCGAAGAAGGAAGAAAGAAAAAGAAAAGAAGAAATGAAGGAAAAGAAAAGATTTGCTTATATAGACAAGAGATTGATTTATGGCCATTGGATCATGATCCATGCCCCTCACCGGGTCAATCTACACCACTCACCAAATAAACCAAGGAACCAATGGTCCAAAGCTTGCAACCAAAGAAAAATTTACCAAAACAACCAAAACAATATTTGAATAGGTCTTAAAACATGAAATAAGAAATAAACCTAATACATGTACTACAAGCGTATCTTGGGTGTGCATACTAGAACAGTGTGACGAGTCTCACACAACAAGAACCCTATGGAAGCAAAGGTCTTGTGTCTCGTGGCTTAAAAAATGAGACAAAAACACTAAATTTTTTCATATGATGGCTGTCAATATGAAGCAGAGGAATACTACTGCTAGTATATTGAAGAAAAATGGAATCCAACTTTCAACCATGAGGATATTTCAAATATCTTGGTATCACACTTCCAGAAACTATTCACTGTTACTGATACTTCCTTGTTCCTGCACATATCCTTGCAAAGTTCAATCATATTCATGTTGATGAGAATGATCTCATTTGTAGTGTTCCTACTGAAGAAGAAATCAAAATGATAATGAAGAATATGCAACCTTTAAACTCTCCTGGTCCATATGGATATCCTGCCTTCTTCTATCAACACTGTTGGAACACTGTTAGCCTTTAGGTAACTACCCACATCCAAAATTTCTCTGAGACCCGATCAATGCCTCCTTCTCTTAACCACACATTCATTGCATTAATCCCAAAAAATCAAAATTCGACTATCCCTACTCATTACCAGCCCATACCTTTATGCATTGTCATTTACATGATCATCACTAAAATTATATCCAATACAATTTGTCCATACCTTGACAAACTCATATGTCATTTTCAAAATGCTTTCATCCTAGGAAGATAAATAGGAGATAGTATAATCATTGCTCAACATAACCTACATTCTATTGCCAAATTCAGTCCCATAAAAAGTGCTTTCGCACTCAAAATTAATATGGCTAAAGCCTATTATAGGCTTAGTTGGAACATTATTAGTCAAGTTCTGAATATATTTGGTATTAGAGGAAATTCCCATGACCTTATAATGCAATGTGTTACTACTACTTCCTTTGCTATATTAGTCAATGGATCTCCATCAACAACCTTCTTTCCTGGATGGTGCATTAGACAAGGATGTCCACTATCCCGTTATCTTTTTATCATGTGTAGTGAAGTTCTCTCAAAGCTTATTCTCACCATGGAGGGGAACTCCCTATATGAAAGCATCAAAATCAATCCTAGTTCTGAGATGTACTCACATCTAGCATTTGCTGATGACCTACTCCTTTTTGGACAATCCTCCATTGATATATAACATATTCCAGATTAAACATATTCTCAATACCTATGAATTATGGTCATGGCAAATGATCAATTTTGAAAAAGCTTCAATCTTTTTCTCAAAATGATTGGATCCTTACATGCGCCAATCCTATATGATCTACCGTGGTGTCAAGTTCATGACCACTCATGATAAATATTTAGGACATCACCTCTTCAAAAAAAATAAGTCTCTACATTTGAAAACCTCCTCAACTCGAGTACTTCCAAGCTTACGGGTTGGAAAGATAAACGCCTTCCCATGCAGGTAGGACCACTCTCATCAAATAAACTCTGTCATCCCTCCCGACATACTATCTGTCTTCCTATATCCTTCCCAAATAGGTCACGAGGATATTATCTCAGCATCAACGAGACTTTTAGTGGGGTGGTTCTGATATTACAAGGAAAATGCATTTCAGATCTTGGTCGGCTTTTACTAAATCTAAACTGCATAGTGGTCTGGGAATCAAAGATCCTACAATTAGCAATATGGCTATGGTCACAAAGCTAGCTTGGAGATTTCTTACAAATGCAGATTCAGTTTGGGTTAAACTTCTCAAGAGTAAATACCTATCCAATACAAACTTTTGGTATGCTAATCCATCCTCATCATCATCTACGATATGGGATAGTATTTTGTGTAGTAGAGAATACCTCATAAATAATGTGCTTTGGTTGGTTGGAAATGGCACAAGCATCAATATTTGGGAAGATCCATGGGTAGTACGTAACTAAATTACCTAACTTCAGAGTCAAAGGATTCTAGAATGCATCTCAGGTTGTTTACAAAGTTAGTGATCTCATTAATCAGGATACCTACAACTGGAAGATCAATCTTATTTCCATTCTATTCCCTCCATATGAAGCTTCTTCCATTATTCAGATCCCTTTATTCCCTATCAGTTCAGAGGATATTTTGATTTGGAAACACACAAAGAATGGCATACTTAATTCCAAATCAGCATATAGGTTTATCCATAAGAAGATAACCAACTCTAATTCTGTAGTCCCTCAAGAAGAGTTCAATGTATGGAAGAAACTTTGGAAGCTCTCTCACATCTGTCCTCGAGTGCTCATTTTTATCTGAAGAGCTCTTAGTAATTCTCCTCCGATGGGCTACAACATTCATAGAAGAATTCACACAACAGATCCTACCTGTTCACTCTGTTAGGGTACTATCGAAAATCTTGTATATCTTTTATTTCATTGTCCAATTTCAGTTGCTGCATGGGAAGGAGTTCATGATATCAACAAGTTCCTACTTCTGCATTCCATAATTGCTACCTTCACTAAAAGTATTATCACAAGTGGGAACAATGACAATATTACTGCTTATTTTTGCTTGATGTGGACGATTTGGAAGGCCAGGAATGAAGCTATTTTTAATCAAAAACCAATCTACAAAAGTAAGATTATTGGGGATGCTAAATCTCTCCATAATAGATATATGTCTGCCGATGTGGATTATACACAAACATATTTTGCTGCATCAAAAGTCTTTACATAAACACAAGATGGGTTCCTCTGAACCCTCGACCATGGAAAATCAACTTTGATGGGACATTTCTCGATAATAAGATGGGAGCGCCAGCTATTATCAGGAATTGTGAAGGTAATTTCCAAGGTGCAGTTTCATGCCATCAGAATGGAGGATCTCCTTTAGAAACAGAAGCTATAGGCAATCGTCTGGCTATGGACATCTGTATCAATAAACACTTGTCGAATGTTGTTATTGAAGGGGGCTGTAAGGTCCTCGTTAATAGCATCAATCATCATAAATCAGGTATTCTATGACGAGCTCGTCATGCAATAGAGCAAGGAAGATCAATATTATTGAACAATGGTTTAGATATATCTTTTCAGAGATGCTATGTTGCCTGCGGGTTTGGACCGCGGCCCTGGCCCGCTGGCCACGTGTCATTCTCTCATTGGACGGAGAGCGACGTGGCCCTGAAGGCAGCAGGGGGGACAGTGGGGTGGTGACATGCGGCGTGCGGGCACGCGCGCGGTCACCCCAGCGGATAACAAAGCATTTTTGATATCTTTTTCCTTTATCTCGAGATGTGCTAACTCTGCAGCACACTCTCTAGCTTCTATTGCTGTTCTTTATGATCATCCAACATCTACTCAGATGTATGATGATTCTCCTTCATGTACTCTATCCCATTTACAAAAAGATATGGCTATAACTGTGTTTATGTTTTTTATTAAAAAGAAATTAAATCCTCTGAAACATTACTGTACAAGACCACCTGAAGTTGGTTGGCAATATTGGAGGTTGCTAGAAAGTTTGCTTCTCCTAAGGGGCACTTTGGTTGGAGGATTTGGATCCTAATTTGGTTTTCCAAATTCTGGAATTTGGATCAAATCCAGAATTTTGGATTTGAAAAAACCTTGTTTGGTTTACTTTCCAAAATTTGGATCTGGAGAAAAAAAAATTTGGTTGGGAACCCTAGGGTTCTTCAATCTCGTCGAAAAAGATGGTGCTAGCCACCGCCATCCGACGAGGAGGAGGAGGGCCTTGTCGACGGCGATTTCACCTAAGGTGAATGAGAGGGTCGTATCCGACAGAGTTATCGTTTGTCACGCCCCGCTCCCGTAAGAGCGATCGTCCTCGCTAAGGCGTGATGCCGTACGAGGCTAGATTGTGCTCGTACAAGGCAGTTCCATAACGGCCGATTAGATCGGCGGCGACGGGGTCGTCGTACAGAAGTCCCAAACAGAAATATTAAAACATGCAGCAGAATTTAGAACAAGCACACATGAACACAAGTCATTCAAAAGAAGATCTTTATTGATATTGAATAGAATATTACATTTGTGGGTGCAAGGCCAAATTACAAGTCTCTCATGCCCACTTTTCTCTCATTTACAAGTCACTCTGCTCTCTCTCATCTCTCGATTACAATGCTTGAGCCAGCAGAAGCTTCGGAAGGCGATGTCCATACATTATGTCCTGTATAAGTCTTCAATCCACGCGGCCGCACGCTTCGAATCGCCAAGGAACTCCGTGCCTCGACGCATCCAAGCGAGCTCCGCGCCACGAGCTTCTACCTGTGCTTGCACATGAAACACTGTGTGGATGTCAGTACTCAACTGTACTGGTGGAGTGAGCTCCTCGCCCACCCATACAAAACCTACACGTTCATTTACTTTGTGCAGCTTAAATCCCTTTCTATTGTCTTTCTAGTCTTGCCTTAGGATCAGTTTTAAGACTACGGACGCCTTGGCATATTTATGTCTGAGGACCATCCCGTGCTTGTACCACAACGTTAACTCATACTTTACCTCTAGACCCCCTTTTTTGTGCCAACAACGTTAACCTATCGAGTCGTGCTTGCCTTTCGGCCAAAATCAGAGACGCAACTACGCGATGAGGCTTCATTTCCGTGTGACCGTGCTACAAACCCTTGCTGAGGCCGTGCCTCAAAATTCAGTGAGACTTAACTATATCGCCGTCTTGTGGCCCTTGCCGCCTATTGGCCCTTGCTACTTTGATCACCAACTGACCCAATCGAGACTTGTGAACTTAGTGTCACTCAACCAACTTGCCTTGCGGCGATTCCTGACTTAAACCCGCGACGACTCATTCAAACTTGTGCAACTCTATGCCAACATCTTAAGACTCGATGCCACGACTCGTGCTGAAGCACGACGCCTACGTTGAAACCAAATCTTAGGCCCAATATATGGTTTTTGACTTGTACACACACCTTCAACTCGACTCCTTGATATAGCGCACTCAATACTCGACTAAATCTAAAGGCACACTCGCGGATTGCCGCCGTCAAGCCGACATCTATATGAACTTGGTCACTAGCACGACAAGCTATCTTGAACCTCCATTGGATATTAGGGTACGTTCGTAAAAAATGAGGCGCGATCTCGTCGAATTTTCCCTAATACCCGTCCTACGGCGCACCCCTTGGGTCAGGTCGCACACCATCCAAGGGTCCCGTAGGCCCGTGGTTCCTCCTAGGCCAGATCGGTCCCGTGGCCGCGGCAACCGTCTAAGGAACAAATCAAATCCCTGTGCACCGGTACACAAGTTGTCCAATGACCATGCAGACTCGACCCACTTCCTCATTTCAGGACTGTTTTATTGTCTTTACTTTCATTGTTTTACTATCTTTTATGTTCCACATTCCAGACTTTATCATTTAAGATCCCTCGACGACCCACGGTCGCGAGCATTCTTTCCATGTTACCGTATCATTTCATTCAACTTAGGAATGCCTATTCGATAGTCCTTTCTCCAAAACTCATTAAGTCGACCATGGTTCATGCCTTAACGCTAAGTCCAGCATCGTGCCTCAAACCGACTTACGTTCTATGCAACGCTATTGTCCAAGTCATACTTTATATGACGGGCCTTGGGATCGTGGGACTATTTAACTTGACAACCGCAGAATGAGCGGGACAGCACTCGAAATGACTTAGGTCGACCGGTATAACTTTGCCTAACTTGCTCAAGCCTACAATTTAACCCGAGAGACGAGCAAAGGCTATGCCAAGCCTTGCGTTACGGAAGCGTGCATGCTTTATCGAGCATTTACGCGGGCGACGCCTATGACTTAGGCAAGTTCACAGTTTTGTGTCGAAGATCAACTTTCCTTCTCCCAAGCCACGGGACGAAGGACCGAGTGTCATTTTCAAAGCACGTCGTGCACCAACTCTAAGCCGACTATTGGACCTTTTTCCATATTCTAACTCAAATTCGACCCGTCAGGATTATTTCCTTTAGCTATGTGGATTCGTCTCTTTTATTACCAAGCCTACTTGTGCAAGTTGAAAACATACGAGTTATTATGTGAAGGCAAAGATGAGGCGAGTTCACCGAAACTATCCCACCTGTGCGAGGAGTCGCCTCGGACGAGCGAGCCTTCGAGCAGCCGTTGTAAGGCTAAGTCCGAACGCCGTCGGCGTTTCTATTCCTCCGATTGACTTTGCGGGATGGGACACTATAACATACACCACTTAGAACAAGTCTCGTCCTCGAGACTTTCCTGAAGGCAAGCCATCCTACCATTTCTATGGCCAAGACTTAATCGTGCACACTTCGCCTATGCTTTTCCTTAATTCCGAGCCATGCTCTCATGACTATCAATCCTTCTGTTAACATGATTTCAAGATCTCGACGCTCTTCCATCCCTCAAGTCGTGCTTGAACTCAACGTATCACTTGGCTAGATCGTGCATGCATTCCAAGCGTCCCCAAAATATATGCACTCAACCAAGCCGCATGATAGAGAATTCGCCATTCTCACTCGAGTCGCATCGTGCACATATTCAGGCATCCCTGAAATATATGCATGTTAGCCGAGTCTCGTGAGCGGGATTTCCTATTCTTGTGTCATTCAATCCATCCATGTCAATCCTCAAGATCAATCTTTTGATTGCTAACACTTAAAACAGGACGTCTCGCCTAACCGCTAGGCCAATTCTCAAGGCTAAGTCAATGTCAGGATTGGAATCATAGTTCCCCAACAATAATGCCAACACTGACCCTAATCCTAGGGTCAACCAAGTCGATTGTACGGGATTTTCTACCCAAGCTCGCGTTATTCATATTTTTAAACATCGAGCACGATCACCTAATTCGTATCAAGGCACTCGTTTGGCAAGTTTGAACCCGTTCAATTCATCAATTTTAACCAATTCATGTATTCGATCACGAGGTCATCTAACTCGATAATATGTTATGCCCCAATCTCATGCGAGTCCGATTATCAACGGTGGTTCATGAATCACCATGCAATGCTCCCGCGGAATAATTATTTTCATCGGGGCGTAACTCTTGCTTGCGTCTAGACTAATTCATTCTCGATACGCAGATTGGACCTACTCAATCCTCAAGTTTTATTCAGTCGTCAACCGCAAGTCCTAACATCCTCGAGTTCTTCTTCGCATCAAACCGACAAGTCGGGACAAATCAAAGTTGCCACATCCTGATTTTCTGAGTTCGATCATTCCCGCGACATGAATCACCATGTCAGCGCTCACGCGGAATGATTGCCCCAAATCTGATACAACGCATGAGCGAGGTTAGAGTTACGCTCGCACAAGACAAGATCGTCGATGTTGTGGTTATCAACGTAGTCATTAAGACACGATCACTTTCATCCAACATTTATTTCATCCAAAGTCCTAAGTATTGCATCCATCAGAACGATAACACTTGCACGATCGTCGTTCGCCGAGTCAGAGTACCCCCGAGTTATCGTATATCGATCTTTGATACGCCTCAATACCATCGACGATATGCGTAACCTGACGATCTTCCTTTGCAACAAGTTCTGAGTCGTGTGAATGATGCTATCGTCTGACTGGATAGTCTCCTCGACATTCAAATCAATTTCGATCATTATCCCTCGATTCATTCATAACATCAATTTCCTCAAACCAATTTCAAGTATAGTTCATCCGTATATCTTAAGTCATCGACCCACGTATTTCCAAAATTCGCATCAATCCTTTGCTAACTCAAAATATCGAGCAACATTCAATCCAATCCTTAGAGTCATTACGTAACTTCAAAACTCCACTTTTTCATGCACGCTATCTTTCATCGTGCTAGCTTTTTCTGTACGATCCATATCGATTTCATCAATCCCGTGCACATTCCGTGCGCGTCAATTTCTAGGTCGTTCGAACCAACTCGTCCAAATCTTCAAGATTTTAACTTGTTTAATGATACTCAATCTATGGCTTTGCATACATACGACGCTTGCTAGTAGACTCATCGATACTCCGCATCCTCAATCGATCGATCGACATTCCTGAGGCTATCGCATACACCACTCAGGAATGAAGTCATTCAACAAATCCTCAATACTATCATTCGAATCAAAATCGACTTCCTTGAATCCCGTTCGAACCATTCCTCAATTTCAAGCATGCTCATTTATATCGCATAGACGTTATCGTCGCTCGATAGCACTCTAAGTGTAGTTTCGTTCCCGACCAAGCGGTACTCAATATCGCTCGCAACTCGTTTGTACCATAAAGTCTAGGTGCGCAACATGCGGCACAACTTAGCCAAAAGGTCGTACGCATAACCATCCCGTATGGACTATACTCCGATTTTGCATGCTCATTTGTTAATGTCGACGTAGGACTCGTTAGGCACGCACACGACTTGCTAACTCTAGCACGCGTTTTCTATCAAGACAAGTTTGACACCGTTCGGCACAAAGGCCTACCGATGCGTTCGATTGAACGCTTGTACGAGCTTTTGAAAATATTTAGACTTATTGTATGGACATCCCGTGGGACAACTGAGAGAGAGCGCACCAACGATAACACTTGCGGAAGCAACATTCAGAGTTCGCAGAAACAACAAAGTTAAAGAATTCAATCGATAGTCCAAGGACGTAAAGCCGTGCTCTGATACCATTATGTCACGCCCCACTTCCGTAAGAGCGATCGTCCTCGCTAAGGCGTGATGCCGCACGAGGCTAGATTGCGCTCGTGCAAGGCAGTTCCATAACGGCCGATTATATCGACGGTGACGAGGTCGTCGCACAGAAGTCCCAAACAGAAATATTAAAACATGCAGCAGAATTTAGAACAAGCACACATGAACACAAGTCATTCAAAAGAAGCTCTTTATTGATATTGAATAGAAGATTACATTTGTTGGCACAAGGCCAAATTACAAGTCTCTCATGCTCACTTTTCTCTAATTTACAAGTCACTCTGCTCTCTCTCATCTCTCGATTACAATACTTGAGCCAGCAGAAGCTTCGAAAGGCGATGTCCATACATTATGTCCTGTATAAGTCTTCAATCCATGCGGCCGCACGCTTCGAATCGCCAAGGAACTCCGTACCTCGACGCATCCAAGCGAGCTCCGCGCCACGAGCTTCTACCTGTGCCTGCACATGAAACACTGTGTGGGTGTCAGTACTCAACTGTACTGGTGGAGTGAGCTTCTCGCCCACCCATACAAAACCTACACGTTCATTTACTTTGTGCAGCTTAAATCCCTTTCTATTGTCTTTCTAGTCTTGCCTTAGGATCAGTTTTAAGACTACGGACGCCTTGGAATATTTGTGTCTGAGGACCATCACGTGCTTGTACCACAACGTTAACTCATACTTTACCTCTAGACCCCCTTTTTTTGTGCCAACAACGTTAACCTATCGAGTCGTGCTTGCCTTTCGGCCAAAATCAGAGACGCAACTACACGATGAGGCTTCATTTCCGTATGACCGTGCTACAAACCCTTGCTGAGGTCGTGCCTCAAAATTCAGTAAGACTTAACCATATCGTCGCCTCGCGGCCCTTGCCGCCTAGTGGCCCTTGCTACTTTGATCACCAACTAACCCAATCGAGACTTGTGAACTTAGTGTCACTCAACCAACTTGTCTTGCGGCGATTCCTGACTTAAACCCGCGACGACTCAATCAAAATTGTGCAACTCTATGCCAACATCTTAAGACTCGACACCACGACTCGTTCCGAAGCACGACGCCTACGTTGAAACCAAATCTTAGGCCCAACATTGTATTTTTAACTTGTACACACACCTTCAACTCGACTCCTTGATATAGCACACTCAATACTCGACTAAATCCAAAGGCACACTCGCGGATTGCCGCCGTCATGCCGACATCTATATGAACTTGGTCACTAGCACGACAAGCTATCTTGGACCTCCATTGGATATTAGGGTACGTTCGTAAATAACGAGGCGCAATCTTGCCGAATTTTCCCTAATACCCGTCCTACGGCGCACCCCTTGGGTCAGGTCGCACACCATCCAAGGGTCCCGTAGGCCCGTGGTTCCTCCTAGGCTAGATCGGTCCCGTGGCCGCGGCAACCGTCTGAGGAACAAATCAAATCCTTGTGCACCGGTACACAAGTTGTCCAATGACCATGCAGACTCGACCCACTTCCTCATTTCATGACCGTTTCATTGTCTTTACTTTCATTGTTTTACTATCTTTTGTGTTCCACATTCCAGACTTCATCATTTGAGACCCCTCGACGACCCACGGTCGCGAGCATTCTTTCCAAGTTACCGTATCATTTTATTCAACTTAGAAATGCCTATTCGATAGTCTTTTCTCCAAAACTCATTAAGTCGACCATGGTTCATGCCTTAACGCTAAGTCCGTGCATCGTGCCTCAAACCGACCTACGTTCTACGCAACACTATCGTCCAAGTCATACTTTATATGACGGGCCTTGGGATCGTGGGACTATTTAACTTGACAACCGCAGAATGAGCGGGACATCACTCAGAATGACTTAGGTCGACCGGCATAACTTTTCCTAACTTACTCAAGCCTACAACTTAACCCGAGAGACGAGCAAAGGCTATACCAAGCCTTGCGTTACGGAAGCGTGCATGCTTTATCGAGCATTTACGCGGACGACGCCTATGACTTAGGCAAGTTCACAGTTTTGTGTCGAAGACCAACTTTCCTTCTCCCAAGCCACGGGACGAAGGACCGAGTGTCATTTTCAAAGCACGCCGTGCACCAACTCTAAGCCGACCGTTGGACCTTTTTCCATATTCTAACTCAAATTCGACCCGTCGGGATTATTCCCTTTAGCTATGTGGATTCGTCTCTTTTATTACCAAGCCTACTTGTGCAAGTTGAAAACATGCGAGTTATTATGTGAAGGCAAAGATGAGGCAAGTTCACCGAAACTACCCCACCTATGCGAGGAGTCGCCTCGGACGAGCGAGCCTTCGAGCAGCCGTTGCAAGGCTAAGTCCAAACGCCGTCGGCGTTTCGATTCCTCCGATTGACTTTGCGGGATGGGGCACTACATCGTTGGCCGCCGCCTCGAGGCTGCTCCAATTGAGTGGGTGACTTCATGTGCCAGGTCGACAGCTCCGGCAAAGACACCTGGCCTCGTCGACGGCTCCTTCCGCAAGGAGGAGGGCCTCGTCGGCTGCTCCGACGAGGAGGAGGAGGGCCTTGTCGACAAGGTGGTGTTGGCTGGGTCCTCTCCAACCGCGACCTCGTCGACAGCTACAACCTGGATGAGAAGGACGAGGAGGGCGCCATCGTCGAGGTGGTGTGGCTGGGTTCTTTCCTAATTCCTTCACATCCATGGGAGAGAAGAGGATGTGGGAGTGGGAAAAAATCCGGGGACGGACTGCTCACAGTCCCCAATGCAAAATCATGTCTTCTCTTCTCTGTCAATCAAACGATGTATTTACATATCCAACCTCCAAAATCCATATTTTGAGCAAATCCAACACCGAATTCTCCCAACCAAACAGCCCCTAAGTGAAAAAGCTCCAGAGCATGCGTGTGTATGGGACCCACACCCCATTAGAAAACCAGTAGTGCTGCAGTCATACATGCATTCCCAGCAACAATGCATGAAAAAGAAAGACGAATGAAATATATATATAATATAATACTATAATTATAAATTTCCTTTACACACGTTTTCCACGAAAACGTTGGAAAGTGATCGGCCGAAGGAGACACTTCCCGGAAGTAGTCTCGAGGTTATGGTGACGTGACACTGTTAGGTCGTATGGTCCTTTCTTTGTTTCCAATTTCTTCTAAAGCGATTAGTTTGGCCAAGATACCATGGGTATGAGAACGTATGGTTTCACGTGTTTAGAATAATCCCATTAATTAACAGCCACTGGTTAAGACTTTTATTTTTAAGGAAAAGAGAGAGTGCATTTATGGAACAGAAGATGATATTTTGGCCAATATTTTAGAAACCGGACGGATGATCGAATCCAATTTTTTTTTTTTTTGTATAGATTGAATCGGTCAACCGAATTCAACCAAAATTTAATCGGGGTTTAAATAGATTTTGGTTTGGTTTGGTTCAAATATGTCACATATCCATATGTATTTTTTGGTTTGGTTTGGTTTGGTTGTTATTATGTTGGTTTGGTTCTTAGTATATTGGTTTTATTTAATTTTATAACTATAAGGTCTATCAAAATCAAATTAAGAATCAAATTGTCCAAATTTTACATGATAATTTTTTTGATTTTTTTTAAAAAAAACAAAATTGGTCGGTTCAATTGTGAACCGGTTAGGCTGGTCCACCATTTGAATCCCGGTTTTGTAAACCGATGGTTCTTTAAAAAAGTCAATTTTAGTCGGACCGAGCCAACTTATTGACATAAACTAGTTGGATCCGGTCCAACCGTCAATCCGATCCAGTTCTTACAACACTGGTTTTGACTATACCATGAGTGATGTGAGCCAATATACATAAAGAAATTTCGGAATACATATCTATTGAACAGAAGGTAGCAGAACAAAGTGATTCAGAAGCTAGCTAGCATATATGCAACCAATATTTGCTTGTCTATGGATATAAAGCAAAAGAGACTCCCTTTTGAAAGATTGATTGCTGCATGACCCTCTAGCTTGTTGTGGCCGATAGCATCTAGCATGATCTTGCAGTCCCCTTCTATAATTACATTTTTGTTTCGTTTTTGTCAGCATAATTCAAATGTCCTTCATTATCCCTCAAGACTTTTCTAGTTTAAAAAATGCTAAGTTTAAAATCAAATGGGTTGCGACTTATTTACAACCGGTCTAGTTGATAGTTGACAATTGGCTCCTATCTTTTTTCTCTCTGTCTCGCATGGAAAGAGAAGACCCAATTAACAACCACTTCGTAGATGATTGTAAATTAATTGTAACTCATCAAGTTGTAATCCTAGTATTTTTTTTTCTTGTTTAGTTATCTAAACTCATAAATTAATATACTACACGTAGAGTGATATCATCATCCACAATATATATTTCGTTGTACATATTATGTACACGTTTATAAAGACTTAATCCCGAATGATATTATTTGACAGCAAGTAAGACTTGCTAAATATATTTGACGGTGGAGAGATCCGTTGAGCATGATAATTTGTTTTTAAAAAAGGGGCTAAATTATAACTTGATACTCTCAACTATTCGAGTTTTCCAAATTGATATATTTCAACTTTGATAAATACTAACTTAAGATCCTTATCCTGCTCTTGACATAACATTGTTAAACGGAGACAAAAATGCCACAATATTCTCTCCCTCCTCTCTCTTCGTCTACCCCTCTCTCCGGCACTGACTTCGACAGCCCGAATGGGGGAGGAGGGGCAGAAGCAGCTGCTGTGGGGACACGGGGGATCGGCGGGGTCGGGATGGCGGGGGTGCATGGGCGAGCGGTCGCTGGGGGTTGTAGTGGGGCGCAGGCGGCGCGCGAGCGATTGGTTGCTAGAGACCGCGATGGGACGGGGACGGTGCGTGGGCAGGAGGAGGGGTGGTGTGGACAACGGAGGGTGGGGCGACCGCCTGCCGTCGACGGATGAGGGAGGGGCGGGCGGATGAAGGAGGGGGGTGTGAGAGAGAGAGGGGCTGCGGGGTGTGGGGTTGGGGTTGGTGGGAAGATGAGGGTAGTTTAGTCTTTCTTCTTCTTTTTTACAAAAATTCTAGTACTACTGACAGAGGGTACCATGTTGAAAATATTAGTTGAAGAAGGATATGAAGTTAGTATCTACCAAAGTTGGGGGTATTAACTTTTAAAATTTGAATAGTTGAGAGTATTAAGTTACAATTTAGCCAAAAAGAAAGCAGTAAAACTGATATAAACTTCCACAATTCTTTTCGAAAAAATAATACAATAATGCTAAGTTTACTACCAAATTCTTACAACCTCACTCACCCATCCCTTACATATGGGTCCCACCGGGTCCCACCACCTCTCACACCTCCCCTGCTACATGGGCTCCACCCGACCCCACCACTTACTCCCTTCCTCCAATCGAAGCTCGACACGTGGCAGATTGTAGGAGGGTTGTAAGTATTGGTTGTAGGCATAGCAATCAAAAGTACCAAAAACAACTTTAAGTGTACATCCCATAACGCCTCGGATTCTCTTTTAAGGCAAGAAAATGTGCGAGAATTTGTGAAATCTTGTACAAAATATGCTGCATAACATGCAATAGCATTTTGACCTCAGAAAGTAGTGCAGTAATGCTCTTACTAGTACCTAGTGGTTGTCAGTGCTCCAAAACCTCCACACTATACACATGTTGCCTAATTTTATGCCTAATTTTACTTTTAAATAATAAAGATATATTTACTTTGCGATCTCCTCCACTTATGCGTTTCTTTGCAATCTTTAATCAATATAGTTTAAAGCATCGGATGATACCAATCCGATACAGCCGATATCGATACGATTTGGCATGTTCTGATCCGATACCGACCGATATCCGAGACTGACCGATACCGACATTGAAGGTCTCTTTTCCGGTCAATTCGGCAAAGAGAATTGAATGAAAAAGACAAATCAACAACGGTTTGAAGCATCATAAGGTTGTAAAAGCATGTAAAAGAAGAAAATTGATCTATTGCATGTAAACCAATCGGTAAAGGTGACTACTATTCATTAATTTCAAAACTACTAAGAAATAACACTGGAAATACTTAAAATTATATCTAAATGTAATATATATATATATATATATATATATATATATATATATATATATATATATATATATATATATATATATATATATATATATTAATGTTAATAATTTATTAGTAATTATTTGTTTTTCGATACCAAAAAATTCGATACTCCGATCCGAAACTGACGATACTACTGATATCGCCGATACCGATACTCATAGGAATGGTCTGATACCGATACTGCGAAATTAGAGGTTTTACAAGACAAAAAAGATATTAGAAACTAGAAAGGACATAAAACCTGCATGGACGTGTTTGTTGAGAGGGGGGAGGAGACCGTATCAATTTTTCGTAAAAGTGAGATTTTTCGCAAAAAAAGTGAGAGAGAAGATGAAGAGACGGCTTAGAAATAGATGCAACATTTTATGTTTGATCTTTTGAATATTTTATTTGGATCTTCTTCAGACAGGCATTAGCTTTCCCAGGTTCATAGTTAACTAAAAAGAGAAACAAAATCGCGGTCCCTTGTGTGTGTGTGTGTGTGTGTGTGTGTGTGTGTGTGTGTGTGTGTGTCCCTAGGCAGCTGCCTAGCCGGCTCTCCGGTTTCGTCTCGCATGCATGGATTCATAAAAAGACAAGTTTGATAAATAAATTCTTTCATAAATCAGAACCAAACCATATATATATACATACATATATATATATATATATATATATATATATATATATATATATATATATATATTTTTGTTTTTTTTTTGGAACCAGGTAAATTTTTTCTGGAATCGCTCCCACTAGGATTCGAACTCTTGACCACTCGGACCACATGCATCTGCATCTCTCTTAACCACTAGGCTAGAGGTCATTTGCATATATATATATATATATATATATATATATATATATATATATATATATATATATATATATATATATATATGTTGGTGCTTTCTTTACATGGATAGAGCTTGCTCTCAACATGTCTTGTAAAATTATAGTCCCACATCGGAAATGCACCATGAGTTATCTCAACATATATACTTGGTTGTGTTGTTGAGAGATGCACATGGGGTGGTGACCCTAAGGAGGGAACCATGTGGGTGATTTTACTAGGAGGTAAGAATAAGGCTCCAAGGATTAAGCATTAATGCTTTTGTCATTCTCTTGGATTAATTCCACTTGGAGCTAAGCCCCAACGGGGCTTAGCGACTCGGACTCGGACTCGGACTCGGACTCGGACTCGGGCTCATGAGGCGTAATGTGGCGTTTTGTTGGCGCACTTTGCACTTAGCACGTCAGCAGTCATGCGGTCCATGCGGTCCATGCGGCCATTAGGCTCATGCGGCCAGGCTGCTGCTGCTGCCGCATGGAGGAATCCGCTGACTGTGCAGATTACAAATCAGTTATGGAAAGGCTGAATCAATGTGATTAAATCAGATCCTATCTTTGTGGGATTTGAATTAATTCAGATCCTATCTTTGTGGGATTTGAATTAATTTCGTGGGATTTGAATTAAATCTCGTTGCTATCTTTGTGGGATTTGAATTAATTTCGTGGGATTTGAATTAAATCTCGTTGCTATCTTTTGGGATTTGATTCAATCTTTCCATAACTGAAGAGGCGGTTAGGGTTTCCACCCTCTCTCTATAAATACTCTCTTCTGGCCTCCTTTGTGACTACCACGAAAATTATAAGTAAGAAAATGAGAAAGAGAGAGAGTTGCTGCCGCCATTGCAAGTCCATCCGAGGAGTCTGAACAGATGTGACTTCGAGCGTTCCACAAGTTCTTCAACTTGCTGGTTCCTGGAAGCAGATCGTGTGGGGCGAATCTTGCTTTGAGCAACGGTGTTTTGACACCCCAGCATTGTTCTTCTTCTCATCTCTCTCTAGTTTTATTGTAACTCGTTCTGTCCCAATTGCAACACGTTTGCAAGGAAGAACGAGAGATATTCTCTTCTCTTTTTCCCTCCTTCAGATTGTAATTTGGCTCTTTGATTTATTGTACCATCGTAGATCTTGAGTTTGATCACTGCCAAGTTTTTGTGTGACATCTCAGATCTCGATTGTATTTGTTTTTCATCTTTGATCAAGCCCCGGGACTAACAATCTCAAAGCAAGATCCGTATAGATGGAAAATATTAATGCTTCGCTCCTCCAATCGGACTTCTGTAAGTTGGAAAAGTTCGATGGAGAGCACTATCAAGTCTGGAAGAGAAAGGTGTACCTAACTCTTCAACTGAAAGACGTTGATCATGTTCTGTTGGAGGAAGAACCCTCTGTTCCAGACACTGGATCTACTGCCGCCATCAACGCGGCTACCAAACTCCAGGCCAAGTGGAGAAGGGAAAATAGCATCTGCAGGCTTCTCATCCTGAATGCTATGGAGGATTCCCTAGCAGAATCCTATTCTAAGAAGGAACTTGCCAGAGACATATGGGAGTCTGTGGAAAATCTGTATGAAGAAGACAAGAACAGGAGCAAAATGTTTGTGGTTGAAAAATATCACAAATTGCTCTTTGAGGACGAAAAGTCTATGTTACCACAGGTGAAAGAATTTCTGAAGCTGCGTCAGAAACTGGAAGACGAAGAGATGCCCCTTCCCGACAAGTTTGTCGTCGGAGGGATCGTCTCAAAACTTCCTTCTGGATGGAGTACCTTCTATGTAAGGATGCACAGAAAGAAGCTAGACATTAGCTTGGGAGATCTACTTCAAGAGATCCATGTTGAGGACGAGATGCGTTCTCAACAGAAGGTGGACACTCTGTCCAAACAGTTGGCTAAAGCCAATCTTGTGCAGACGAGAGATTTCAAGGGGAAGCAGGCGGCTTCTCATCCCAAGAAGAAGGACTTCGCTAATCTAAAAGTGAAGGGTCCTTCTTTCAAGCAACAGAAGACTAAGTCCCACGTGACTTGTTACAATTATGGCAAGAAAGGCCACTACAAGAGTGAATGCAGATCTAAGCCTAAACAATCAGAGAAAGGTGAGCCTAACAAGGTTTCATTGGTTTCTAACGTTGTTGCTATGATCGGACAGGTCACAACTGTGGGGGTTGACTCTAACTGGTGGATAGACACTGGAGCAACTTGCCATGTCTGTTCAGGTAAGGAATAGTTCGTCACGTACCAGCCGACATCTGAGAAGGTTGTCATGGCGAACCAGGCCCAAGCTGAAGTTCTGGGGATCGGGACCGTGGAACTGAAACTCACTTCTGGGAACACTCTGACGCTTCAAGGTGTGAAGCATGTTCCGGCGATTGCCAAGAACCTGATCTCTGGGAGCCTGCTCTGCAACGCAGGCTTGAGGATGGACATCAATGCTGGTCAGATGGTGATGTCCAAGAAAGGAACATACTTCAGGAAGGCTTATCAAACCGAAGGCATGTTTAAAATTCAGCTTGTTAACCAGTTTGAAGACATTAATGCAGTTGCATTTTCTGATTATTCTCTTGAGTTGTGGCATAATAGACTAGGACATGTTCATTGTAAAAGAATTAACAAAATGTCTAGTCTAGGACTTATCTACAAATGTGGGGGTAAGGTGGAGAAGTGTGAGGTGTGTGCTCAGACGAAGATCACAAGGAAACCCTTTCATCGGGTCAATCGAAGCACAGATTTTCTGGAGTTGGTGCACTCCGATATCTGTGACTTCAAACATTTCTCCACGAAGGCCGGGATGAAGTATTTCATAACCTTCATCGACGACTTCTCAAAATACGCGTTCGTCTACTTGCTCAAGTCTAAAGACGAAGCCTTCGAGAAGTTCAGAGAGTTCAGGGCCGAAGCTGAACGGCAGACTGGACAACAACTCAAGAGGTTAAGGAGTGATCGAGGTGGGGAGTACAGGTCTCATGAATTCGCATCGTTCTGCAGAGAACATGGAATCATATGGGAGACTACTACTCCATATTCTCCTCAATCCAACGGAAGTAGCGGAGAGGAAGAACAGAACGTTGACAGAAATGATGAACTCTATGCTGCTAACCGCGGGTCTTCCTAAATGCTACTGGGGAGAAGCTGCATTGACGGCCACTTTTATTCTAAATAGAGTGCCACATGCAACTTCGGACGTAACTCCTCATGAACTCTGGTTCAAAGTCAGACCTAACTTGAATGTCATTCGAGTGTGGGGGTGTCTGGCGTATGTAAAACTCCCAGATCTGAAGATTCAGAAGCTAGGGACAAGGACTACGAAGGCGATCTTCTTGGGGTATGCCGAGAAGAGTGATGCTCGAAGATTTCTTGATATTGAGTCAAATCATATCATCGAATCTCGCGATGCTGAATACTTTGAAGACAAGTTTGCAAAAGATAAAAACATTGTTCTTTCGGATATTCCGGAAAATGATGTATGTGCAAATGAGACTGAAATCTCATACGAGCCAGTAGTCCAAGAAGAAGCTGTTGTTGATGAAACAACTCTTGTACCATAACTCGCAGAGCCGTCAGCTAAGCGAGCGAGGAGACCAAAAGATTTCGGAGATGACTTTGTCACCTATCATGTGGAAGCAGATCCGCTTACCTATGATGAGGCGATGAAGACCAGAGATGCTATCCTCTGGAAGGAGGCAGTGAATGACGAGTTTGACTCTATCACCTCCAATAACACATGGGTGTTGGTAGATCTACCTAAAGGAGAAAAGCCTATTGGATGTAAATGGATCTTCAAGAAGAAGATGAAGGCAGATGGAACTATCGACAAGTTCAAGGCCAGGCTGATAGCCAAGGGATTTTCTCAGAAACAGGGGATAGACTACTTTGACACGTACGCTCCAGTAGCCCGGATGACCACCATCAGGATGTTAATCGCTCTAGCAGCTATACATAAGTTGGTGATACATCAGATGGATGTAAAGACCGCATTCCTGAATGGGGAGCTGACCGAAGAGATTTACATGCAACAGCCAGATGGATTTGTCGTCAAAGGTCTTGAAGACAAAGTCTGCAAGTTGGTGAAATCATTGTATGGTTTGAAGCTAGCTCCCAAGATGTGGCATGAGAAGTTTGACAAAGTTATTAAGTCAAACGGCTACAGAGTCAGCGAGACGGACAAATGTGTTTACACAAAGTTCACTGATGGAAGAGGAGTCATCGTTTGTCTGTACGTGGACGACATGCTAATCCTAGGTACGGATATAGGCTGTGTCACAGAGACAAAGAAGTTCCTCTCAACCAAGTTAAGTATGAAGGACTTGGGGGATGCAGATGTCATCTTGGGCATAAAGATCATCCGGACAGACACTGGAGTAGCGCTGTCACAATCTCACTACATTGAGAAGATGCTCACACGCTATGGGTATAAGGATCTTCCAGGGATCGATACGCCATACAGGTGTGATCAGAAGCTGAAGCCAAATTCGAGGGAAAGCGTCAGGCAGCTGGAGTATGCAAGCGTAATCGGGAGTTTGATGTATGCTACTACTGCCACAAGGCCTGACATAGCTTTCGCCGTGGGAATGCTGAGTCGTTTCACGAGCAATCCAGGCATTGAGCACTGGAAAGCTGTGAAACGGGTTATAAGATATCTCAAGAAAACTCAGACATATGCACTGTACTACAACGGGTATCCGACAGTAGTGGAAGGCTTCAGTGATGCTAGCTGGTGTTCAGAAGTGGAAAGCGAGAGATCCACAGGTGGATATGTTTTTTTCTTGGGTGGAGCTGCTATATCGTGGAAGTCGAAGAAGCAGACAATACTCTCTCGTTCCTCCATGGAATCTGAATTCTATGTACTCGAAACTGCAGCAGATGAAGCAGAATGGCTTCGGGAGCTCATGTATGATCTTCCAGTGGTTGGAGCTCAGATACCGGCGATACCGATATACTGTGACAACCAGGCGACTGCGGCGGTGGCATCAAATGACCTCTTCAACGGGAAGAAGAGGACTGTGCGGTTGAAGCACAGGGCAGTACACGATCTTATCAAAAGAGGGGTAATTGCAGTGGTTGATGTTCGGAGTCAGGAGAACCTGGCAGATCCGTTCACAAAGGGCCTCAAGCGCCAGTTGGTCGATGACACAGCTTGTAAAATGGGCTTGAAGGCATTCTGATAGTGTGTCTTTGTAATCCTACCATAAAAGTTTTATGCTATTAGTTCAAAGAGAAATCTACTAGGCATCTAACTTTTGGTTCAAAGGAGGATCACTGACTGGAAAACTATCAGGTAACGGTGGGTACTTGTTCTATGGAACATGGAAGGGATACGGACCCATAACCACTGTTGTCTACTATGTATTTTTCTGTGGAAAAACAGATCCTGTAAAAGGTTGGCTTAAACGCCTTAATGAGTTCTCAGGCAGAGTGAATGTCTGGTGTGCTTTACAGGAAGCACGGTAGAGCAGCACTACAAGGAGTGAAACTCCATGCTACAGTAGGATGACTCCACCATGAGGTTCCCAGGTAGGGGTAATGCCTCGGATTTGCAAGCCCAGTCATAGCGATGTAGCACCGCAAATAGGCAGGTAGCCTAATGCTGTATGACGTAATTAAAGAGTTGTAGACAGCACTACAAAGGGGAGGATGGCCCCATGTTACAGTGGCACGACACCACGATGAGGTACCCAGGTAGGGGTAAAGCCTCGGCATTGGAAGCCATGTCGTTGCGGCGTAACACCGCAAGGAAGCCTTAGGCTTCATGCTGGATAGTTTGGCACTACAAAGAGGCTTATGACCTCATGCTACAGTAGTATGACACTACGATGAGGTTCCCAGGTAGGGGTAATGCCTCGGCTTCAGGCCATGTCATAGCGACGTAGCACCGCAAGGAAGCGCAAGGCTTCATGCCATATCTCTTTAATAAAGAACTCACCTATAGTGTATGGAAAGAGATACCAGGCCGTCTCTTGAGGGTAAACTTGTAGACGCCCAAAATTATACACTGAAACCAGGCTGGCACAGGGCCTTTAATGTGCAGCCAGAAGCACACGTAACTACACTTTGTGAGTGGGAAGAATTACAATTGTGGTGCAGAATTCAAGGCGTAGTCCATTCTTGTATCACATTGTTATTTAACCCATACGGGAAGATTCAAGTCGTCAGCGACATCTATCCTAATGCAAAATGGACAGTTACTGTAGGGAACGCTCAACCCTAGACGCATATATATGTTGTGATATGTGGGGGATTGTTGGTGCTTTCTTTACATGGAGAGAGCTTGCTCTCAACATGCCTTGTAAAATTATAGTCCCACATCGGAAATGCACCATGAGTTATCTCAACATATATACTTGGTTGTGTTGTTGAGAGATGCACATGGGGTGGTGACCCTAAGGAGGGAACCATGTGGGTGATTTTACTAGGAGGTAAGAATAAGGCTCCAAGGATTAAGCATTAATGCTTTTGTCATTCTCTTGGATTAATTCCACTTGGAGCTAAGCCCCAACGGGGCTTAGCGACTCGGACTCGGACTCGGACTCGGGCTCATGGGCTCATGAGGCGTAATGTGGCGTTTTGTTGGCGCACTTTGTACTTAGCACGTCAGCAGTCATGCGGTCTTTATGCGGCTCATATGCGGCCATGCGGTCTTATGCGGCTCATATACGGCCTCATGCGGCTCATGCGGCCCATGCGGCCCATGCGGCTCATGCGGCTCATGCGGTCCATGCGGCTCATGCGGTCCATGCGGCCATTAGGCTCATGCGGCCAGGCTGCTGCTGCTGCCGCATGGAGGGATCCGCTGACTGTGCAGATTACAAATCAGTTATGGAAAGGCTGAATCAATGCGATTAAATCAGATCCTATCTTTGTGGGATTTGAATTAATTCAGATCCTATCTTTGTGGGATTTGAATTAATTTCGTGGGATTTGAATTAAATCTCGTTGCTATCTTTGTGGGATTTGAATTAATTTCGTGGGATTTGAATTAAATCTCGTTGCTATCTTTTGGGATTTAATTCAATCTTTCCATAACTGAAGAGGCGGTTAGGGTTTCTACCCTCTCTCTATAAATACTCTCTTCTGGCCTCCTTTGTGACTACCACGAAAATTACAAGTAAGAAAAGGAGAAAGAGAGAGAGAGTTGCTGCCGCCATTGCAAGTCCATCCGAGGAGTCTGAACAGAGGTGACTTCGAGCGTTCCACAAGTTCTTCAACTTGCTGGTTCCTGGAAGCATATCGTGTGGGGCGAATCTTGCTTTGAGCAACGGTGTTTTGACACCCCGGCATTGTTCTTCTTCTCATCTCTCTCTAGTTTTATTGTAACTCGTTCTGTCCCAATTGCAACACGTTTGCAAGGAAGAACGAGAGATATTCTCTTCTCTTTTTCCCTCCTTCAGATTGTAATTTGGCTCTTTGATTTATTGTACCATCGTAGATCTTGAGTTTGATCACTGCAAAGTTTTTGTGTGACATCTCAGATCTCGATTGCATTTGTTTTTCATCTTTGATCAAGTCCCGGGACTAACAATATATAGCAGATGACCTCTAGCCTAGTGGTTAAGAGAGATGCATGCGGCTCGAGTGGTCAGGAGTTCGAATCCCAGTGGGAGCGATTCCAGAAATAATTTACCTGGTTTCAAAAAAAAAAAAAAAATATATATATATATATATATATATATATATATATATATGTTAACTCTTCCATTCATAATGGTATATTACAAGGTCTTCTATGGATCAGTTCGCCATTGACAAAATAAGTATACATCAGCAGAAATGACAGTTCTAATTATATTCTCGCTCTTTTGGCAAATAACCTATGGAGTGAAGCTCCCCTCGCAATCGGCATCGGGAGATCTGTTATCAGCTAATGAACACAATCAGTACTACTTTATGTTAGGACTATCCAACAATATTTTCGTCGAACAACATTAAAGTTTCTGCCGCTACGCCAAAACTATATATATGTTAACTCTTCGATTCATAATGGTATATTACAAGGTCTTCTATGGATCAGTTCGCCATTGACAAAATAAGTATATACATCAGCAGAAATTACAGTTCTAACTATATTCTCGCTCTTTTGGCAAATAACCTATGGAGTGAAGCTCCCCTCGCAATCGGCATCGGGAGATCTGTTATCAGCTAATGAACACAATTAGTACTACTTTATGTTAGGATTGTCCAACAATATTTTTGTCGAACAACATTAAAGTTTCTGCCGCTACGCCAAAACTATAAAATTATCGTATAGAAAGAGTCATTAATTACCTGGAGGGGTATACAGTTGGGCTGCCTCGAGTTCCGCGACGCCACCGGAGGAGCTCCGTTCGCTCGCCAACTGCATCAAATCCTTAGCCTTCTCCGACGGAAAATCATCGAAAACCAACACTTTGCCACCATAAAAGATCGTCAACTGTGCCTTCCTAAAAATTGTCAAAAAAAAAAAAAAGTATAATCATTAGAATTGTTTTGTTTTTATTTTGAAAACGCGAAAAAAAGTTGCATGTATAAATTAACAGCAGGGCTACGCTGTCTGTAGGTTTGGACTGCAATTCTGGCCCGTGGATCACATGTCGTCCCTACATTGGAGGGAGGCGCGGGAGGTTGACACCTCGGCACGCGGACGGTCACCCTCCCGCGGGCAAAAGAAAATTCCGATAAATTAAAGAACGTATGAACTCACTTAAAATTTTCTTCTTCCATATTAACGTCTTCTTTGTTCTGGGGAACCAAGTTCATGGATTTCCCCATCGACACTGAAACCTCGTCGGTATCGGCCTTCTCTCCTCCGGCAGTGGCGGCCGACACGTCGAGCGCCGGTAACAAATTCATGGTGGTTGGCTGTCTAGGTTCACCTAAAATTCATACACATACATATATGTATTAGTATTTTCTCGGAAACTTGAGGAATATAAATTAACATTAGTAGTTACTATTCTCATGGTGATCACTCACCTTGAGCTTGTTCTTGAGGCCTTGGGGAAAGGTCAAGGCCGAGCTCATTGAAGCTCCTCTTCTTGACCAGCTTGCTCAAGAGGTTGCAAGCGAGAGAGAAGTTGGACTTCTTTTCTCCTGCCATTAATTCTCTGTATGGTCGAGTTCTTGGTTTTTTTCTTCTTGCTGATGCTAGCTTCGGTTTGCTTCTTCTGTTGGCTATGTTTATAGTCTGTGTTCATGATAAGAACACGTGAACTTTGAAAAGGAGGAGATGAATAGAAACACGTTTTTTTTGTAGTGGTTAGACAGAGGGAGTGTAGTTAACGTGTTTGAATAATACAGAGACTAATGATGGTTTAAGTAGCAGGGGCGGCCCAGGCCCAGGGCAGACCGGACGACGGTCCAGGACCCCCTGACGAAATAGGATATCAACATGTTACTGTCTATAATAGAACTAGTATGCATCATTTGTCTTATTTTAACAAAAGTATTGTGTTGTAGTGGTTACAATGCTAGAATTGTATTTAAGAGGTCCTTGGTTCAAATCTTGACTACAACAATTTTTTGTTTTATTTATACTTTTTTTTACATTATGTATGGGGCCCATTTAGAAAAATTTGCCTCGGACTCCCAATTGCTCAGGACCGGCCCCGTTAAGTAGGAGATTTTTTATTTTGTGGTTACATAGTAGAGGTATAAGATCATGTCTGGACGACGAAAAATCAGTGGATTACGTATTATTCGTTCTATTTATTTGGTGAAAGTTGAAAATAATGGGTCCAACAGACATACAATACAGCGTGCATATAAACTTCCAAGCGTACCGTCGGACATATTAAAAAAAATTGTACATAACTTTTGTTCTTTTGTTTAATTTTCACTCAAGAGCTTCTCAATCAATTTACAAGCTATACAGGAATTGTGCAACTTTTGTTCTTTTTTTTATTTTCACTCAAATTCTTTTAAGAGCCTGTCAATTTAAAAGCATAAAATTTTATATAGAATAAAGAATTATAAATAAATTGAAAGAGAGATTAAAAAATTGAAAAATTAATATAAAGATACAAGTCGTTATTACTAATGGCGACATTAAAGCATTCCTGAGATGAAAACGGTTAATGTAGTCAAAGTGAGTGCATGCACTCATGCCGCTAATATATATAACAGCGACATAGTCACCATGTCGCCGTTGCTAATGGCAGTAATGGCGACATAGGCATCACGCATTCCCGCACTTAACTGTCTTATAACCCTCAATCCAAGTAGATCCTTAGCGACAGACCATTTTCTGTCGCTACGAAATGTAAAATATGTGTGTGCCAAAGGCTGCTTTCTTTATTTCTAAACCAGAATCCTCCCCTCCCCCCAAATTCTTGACCCTCATCCTCCTCTACGACTAAGATCCTACTCCTTTGCACGACCCCGCTCCTTTTCGACGAACTCCCCCTCCTCCGCACGACCCGGCTCCTCTTTGGACAACCACTGCAACGACACCCCATCTCCTCCGGTGAACTCCCCCTCGCCCTCATCTCCTCCATCAGTAAATTTCTCTGTAATGAGAAATTGAAAAAAATCTTAAAAATAAAAAAATTTGGAAAAAAATCTAAAAAACATAAAAATAACCGAAAATATTAAAAAATGAAAAAAAAACAATTATTAGAAAAGATAAAAAATTAAAAAGCTGGAAAAATAACAAGAAAACGAGAAAATAATTGAAAGGACTAGAAAAACAAAACAAAAAATAACCGGACAAAAAAATACCCACCTATTATTAAGAGATAAGATTCTCATACTGTGGAAAAATTGTTTATCCAAATATTCTAATTTTCGAAAATATATTTTTATAACATAAATCAAACATGAAAAATATATTTTTCATCCTAAATTTGTTCAAAAACTGGAAAAAAAAAAATTATGCATACCAGATGCCCTCTAAGGCCATCTCCAAATGGGGGTTTCTATCTCCCCTATTTCTGTGGTAGAAATTCATTTTAGAAAAAAAAAAAAAAAAAAAACTTCTTCCGATGGTTGTTTGCCAATTTTTATCCTAGGTGACATTGATGTAGGTTGGAGAGTTTCTATCTACGACAGTTTCCACATCTAGAAAGTCTTATAGAAATTCTCCATCTCTCGTAACACTTAATATTGGGCCCCACGCCATTAAATTGAAATATTTATTTCGTGACACCTAGGATAGAAATAGAAAAATATTTGAGAGTATTTTTTTTGTATATCTAATTTCTATGTAGAAACTCTACCAAATAGGATAGAAATTTCCATAAAGTACAACGACAAGTATGATAGAAATCCAATTTTAGAAATTTCTATCGGAGATGGCCTAAGTCAGTACTTTATTATGCTATTAAATAACAATTATTTGGCTTAAATTCCTGAAATTTTATTTAATTTGTCAGCACTGGGCTAAAGTTCATATAGTACCATAATGAAGTCCCAACATTTATCATACTAATGATGATTTTTCAGTCAGAGAATTGATAACACCGCAATCAGTTTAGTATATAGGAAAGAAGGCTTAAAGTTGCAGGACTAAACAAGTTCCGAAGTTCTTTTGAAGGCACGTTTTATATGTGCGCGACTCACACGAAGATTTCTAATCAAATTTGAAAAAAAGTTCCGAAGATTTGTAATCAAATTTGAACATTGATTTGGAAAAAGTTTATTTTTTTATCTAATTATATTACGATTACGATTACATGACTGTATACCACATGGGATCTAAGTCACCCCCAAACATCTAGCCTTCATGCAAATCCACCATATGCATATATTTTCATTTTTTTTCATATCGCAACCAATGGAGGGTGGTTGGTCTCATTTTGCAAATATAGGGACAGTATTAAAGTAGAGGTTAAATTATCCTAGTGGCCCTCCAGCTATAACATTTGGACGTTTTTGACATATTAAATTTTTACCGTTCAATTTTGGCACCCAAATTTATAAGTTGTTCTTTTGAAGCGTATTTTATCCAAATTTAGTTACATGCAAATATGAGTTCATCATGAACAAATTAAACAATATTGTTATTTATTTAATTGTTGTGAAAACCAACACATCATCCAACAACAAACAAAGCTATTAAGGACCCAAAATTGACAGAACATATTTCAAAATATTAATTTATAAAGTTGGCCTGGGTAACAAATTCGAACAGTAAAAAAATTAATATGGCAAAAATGTCCAAGCACTATAGGTAAGTTGCCCTTAAAGCATATTTCACTTGTAGCAAAAGTGACATGAACTTTAATATAACATCAAAAGCA
>JANAVB010005397.1:18659410-18686910 GCA_029216955.1 Iris pallida
GGTGTTTGATCGATATTATGTAGATGAGATTCCAGCTCATTTCATTTTGAAGAGGTAGATGAAAGATGCGAACCGATCTAAAGTGATGGCTTCTGATGGTTTAGAAATGTAAGATAATCATTTTGGATCACAAGCCGCAAGAGTCAGTGACTTATGCAGGAGATTTACACAATTAGCGTACATGGGGGGGGGGGGGGGTGAATCTACGAAGGGGTACAAAGTTTTATCAAATTTACTTGATAGAGCTTATGAAGAAATCCAGGAGATAAATAATGGTTTACTTCAAAAACACTACTAGAATAAGTCATATTAGCGACACAATTAGCGACGTTTTATCAAAACGTCGCTACCTTTTAAGGAATTAGCGGCGTATTTTATAAACGTCGCAATACGTCACTAATACCGACGGTCGGCGACGTTTTGCGACTTTTTTGTATAAAAAAATATACGTCGTGGATATGTCGGTCAACGTCGCTATAATCACTAATATTAGCGACGTATTGCGACTACGTTTTGTATAAAAAAAAGTACGTCGCGGATTCGTCGGTAAACGTCGATAATATCACTAATATTAGCGACGGTTACCGACTACACATAATGACGTCGCTAAAACATTTCATATAGGGTTCTGCTGGCCCGATCGATTTCATTTTTTCACCCAAAATTTCATTATCCCGTTCGAGAGCCCCAAATCTTTCTTCCACCGGCGACCACCCCCCTCTCTCACGGCTTCTCCCCTCCCTGCGGCGACCCCCTCCCCGCGGTGACCCCTTTCCCCGCGGCGACCCCCGTTCCTCCGGCGTCCCCCCTCAATCGGCGACCCTCCGCCGCTCCTCCACTGTTGAGTCTCCTCGTCGACGCCGACCCGACCAGTCCCCTCCGCCGCTGCTCCAGTCCCGACCTCGACCCGATTCCAACCAAGGCAGGTAAACCCTAACCCTATCTCCCTCCTCCTAATGTGCTGACACAGACACGATACGACACGCTGACATGACACAATAATTTAGACTATATTTTTAGACGAGTGCCATAGCTATCAGTTGTTGAGACGGCTATAGACAAAGAATATTTTAGAAAATATAAATGACATCAACACTTTCCCAGAAATTCAATGTTAGCTGGAAAAAAAAATTCAATTGGATTGGCTCTCGAGAAGGCAGGCACAATCAAACCATCTGCACTCGCCCACCATTTTCCTGGGAATTTCATCTGGGACGACTCTAGAGATCCTTTTACTTACTGGTTAAGCAACTACTATCTAGTGCTGGAAAAATTATTCAGTCTCGGGAAAACTCGGGACCGCGGCTGTGCCCGCAACCCCAACCACCCCCACCCCCACCGCCCCCCACCCTACCCCAAACCCCCCTCCAATAACGGTCCGACATCTAGCGTACGGGCCAGGATCACAGTCCATGTAGCACTGCTCTAAGTCTCAACTCTTTACTGATAGTGCTATGATACACTAGAATAGAAATGACTCATGAAGTTAGATTGTTCTATTCAGGAATAGTTTCCTTTAAATGGTTCACGGAAAGGGAATGAAAGGAAATCTATTTCTTATTCTTAATTCGTTTCCTTTGGAAAATTATAATTTCATCAATTTTTCTTTCCAGTGTCTGAAAATACCAAAGAAATTGGAAGAAAAAGTGAATCATTAAATTGGTGGAGGGAACCACTTTCCTTTCCTCCTACATTCCTTTGATACCCAAACATTGAAAATGAATGACTTTTTATTTCCAATATTTTGATTCCGCTAACCAAACAGGGCCTAATAGTGATGATATTGAAAGAATAAAAAGAGTAATGTGTCATGACACTACTGATACGAGTTATCGTTACTGTCACGTCGTGAGTCCGGACCACGGAATAGCAGTGGTTTGAGACTGTCCTAGGTTTGGTTTGGAGCTGTCATGGTTCTATTCCCCTCTATTTAAGTCAGAGTACTTTGTGCTCCCTCACTCTCTCACTCTCGCTCTCGCTCTCACTCACACTCACTCTCTCTCTCCCTCTCTCTCTTCTGCTCTTTGTAGTACTACTGTACTCTCACCTTCACTCTAGCTACCTCTTCGTAGGACATTGAAGCTGTGCTTTCGAATAACTACCTAGTGAGCTTCAGTTGCTTTTTATTCAAGTGAGCTTGACTATCTACTGATCATATTCTTTGCGACTATTGCTGCTTTGAAGCTTTATATATATATATATATATATATATATATATATATATATATATATATATATATTCTTTTTTTTCTTTTTTTTTCTTTTATATATATATATATATATATATATATATATATATATATATATATATATATATATGCATGCTGCAGTTTAATATATATATATATATATGGACCCCTCTCTATCCCGGCAGGAGGGGCACTGGGTTTGGATCCCGCCCCCCGCGTGTTTCCCTCCGGCGCCCAGTAGGTGGTCGGTCGCCCCCCGGCGGCTCCCGCCTCGCCGTGAAGCCCCCACCTCTCCCGGCCATCTCGGCCTCCTCGGCACCTGGCCAGGCTTCCCCTACCCTTTCCCTCTGTGGGAAGCCCCGGTCCCCGGCGGCTGCCCGTGGTGTGGCGGCCCTCCACCCGTTCTCCCCCGCCAGCGGAGCCGCCGGAAACCTCGGCGTCGTCGGCGCCGACGGTCTCGTGCTTCTGCGGCTCCATCCATCCTTGGTCCAGCACCGCCGCCTTCTGCCGGAGCAGCTGCCGCAGTCGCCGATGCGGTGCTTCACCAGCCGGTCGCAGCCCTTCCATCCTCTCTTCCCGCCTTAGATCCACCTCCTCCATCCCTGGAACTCGACACCGCGCCGCCCCCCCAACATGCCTAAGTCCCCCCCGGCCAGTTCCCCTCTTGCTGGCCTCGCGGTGGAGCCGCTCCGGTCGGATCCCCTCTCCGCTCCGCACCCCCCGCCCCCTGCTTACCCCCTCTCCTCCCTGGCTAAGGCCCAGTCAGCCGCCCCCCTCCCTTCCCCCTCGGCTCCTCCCTCCGTCGCTGCAGAGTGCCTCCCCCCGGCCTCCGTTCCGCTCCTTCCCGTCTCGGCTGCAGTCCCCTTCGTCGCCGCCTCTGCTCCGCCTTCATCCTCCTCGGACGGCGCGTACTGGCTTGATCCAGTCTCCTCGCAATGGGTCTGGATGCCCGCCCATCCCCAGGCGGAGGCGGTTCTCCTTTCTCTGGGGGTTAGACGCTACCCCTAGCGCTCCCGACGGCTGCTCGTCTCCCTCCTCCGCCTGGGACTGACGGGCTTCCTCTTCCCCGTGTCGATCCCTCCCCGCCTCGCGTGCACGCCCCCGCGACGGCGCCTCTCTTGCCGCCGAGCTCTCCTCCCGAGCTCAGCCCCTCCCCCTCCGGCCTTTCCCCTCGCTCCTTCCAGCGGCGCCGGGCCTAGATTCTGTTCCCCGCTGCCGCCTTTGTCGCCATCGTGCCTCCAGCCCAGATGCCTCCGTGGTGCCGTCCCCGACGCCGTTTCTTTCCCCCACCGAGCTGCCCCTCCGCCTTCGTCCCTCGGCCGGCCTCCCCGGCTCCTCCGCCCCTGCGGATCGCGGTCGACGGCCCCCTCCGCCTTGGTCAACCGGCGTCGAGTCTCCCCGCGGGCTCCCTCCTGCGTATCCTCCGGCGCCGCTCTCTCTGGAGAACCCCTCCGCCGCCCTTCTGGTTCCAGTTCCCGGCATCGATCCTGCTGGCCTTCGTCTCCTCCCAGGCGGATCCCCATCCTTGCATCCGCCTCCCCCCGGCGTTTCGCGGCCCTTGCTCGCCGTGGCCTCCGCCCCCCCCAGCGGCTCCCCGGCTCCGCCGTCGCTGGAGCCCAGAGGCGCACCCTCGGGCGGTGCCCCCTCGGGCCCCGCCCCTGCGCGTTGGTTCGCGTGTCCTTTGGGCCACGCGCGGTGAGCTGGCCCCCTCGGGCCCCGCGCAGCCCGCCACGTGCCCCCCCCAGCTGGCTTTCGAATTTTGAATTTGCTTTGTCTTCTTGTGTGGGCCCGGCCCTCGCCAGCTGTCCTCCCGTTTGTCTTTTAGGTTTTGTAGTTTGACCGGGTTTTCCCGCCTGTGGGGACCGGTTTTCAGTTGTTTGGTCTGTATCTTCCTTTGATCCGCTTTCTGTTTAAAAAAAAAAAACAAAAAAAAACAAAAAAAAACAAAAAAAAAAAAATATATATATATATATATGCTGCTGTTTTCCCGTGGAAGTTTCGTCACACATAGACCGTGGATATCTCCCTCCTCCTGATGTGCTGACACAATCTAAATATTAGTGTTATTTTATATGTGGTAAAGAGTATTTTTGGCATGTATCGATAGAAATGAAAGAGATTACTCAAAATAATTGTCAGATTGAGATAGTTGCATGAATAGGTGGTCTGCTAACATGATTGATATTATTTCCAAGAATGTAGTTTATGTTTAGATTCTTATATGAAATGAACACTCATATTTGTGTCATACTAAGTGATTTTGATATCTAATATACTAAGGAGTATCCTAGTACCTACAGTGTATAGAGTATCCTAGAAGTGTAGGTATGATCGGTATATCGTATTACATAGAGTGTATAGAGTATCCTTTCGGTCTATAAGAGTTACTTCACTCATTTTGTCAAGACAAGTAAACTTTTTAAATGTTGACGGTATATATACCGTCAACATTTGGTTTTGCCTTATAGCTACAGGCAGTTGCCTGAATTTTGTCTTATAACTTGGCCTTTGGCCTGTGCTTGAGCAGTATGGACTTCCAGGTTAGGGTGTTTTTTCATGATTAGCATTGTTTAGATATTAGTTTCAGTTAAAGGGTTAGTTTAGATTAGGATATTAGTTTATGTTAGAAGGAATATGAGAGTTAATAGATGTTAAAGTAGAATATTAATTTATTAGTTAGGATAGATAGTTTGAGTTAGGATACTGCTCAAGCACAGGCCAAAGGGTCGATATTGGATATTAATTTAAAAAGTTTTACTTTTCTTGACAAACTGAGTGAAGTAACTCTTATAGACCCAAATGGTCGATATTGGACAGTTGGTGTCGTGTACTCCTACAAGTACAATTATACCTCGACAGGAAAATAATAATATTGTGATAGATGTTGAAATTCTCGAGAGACGAAAGCAACTTAAAAGTATTTGTGGTGGTGAATAGACCCCTAGTGTAGCATTGTTCCTTAACATTGGAATAAGATTCAGCTTGGCACTCGTCTCTATGATGATGTAGAATATACAGTCAAAATATGACTTAAATTTTCTGTAAAGATTTGCAGCTTCAAAACACGACTTACGTAACCCAAGCTCAACTTGCTGAATGATTGCCAAAACAATATTAAATTTTCAAGCCGAGATGGCCAATTCATTTGTGAGTAATCGTAAAGAAGTGTCAATGAATGAAATGTCACAAATAATCTCAGTTTTCTCTAAACTGTCACTCTCTACTGACCTCTATCTAAATTGTGCACCCATAACTAAACTGCCTTAACATTCATTCACTGACTGTAATGTGCATGTATCTATCTTACATAATTATCCTCAATTGGATATGGATATGAATTACTACTTACGGAATCGTTCGTGGATGTACAACCGTCATCCTGATGACATGTGCGGTGTGCGGGATGAATTCATAGAGGGTGTACAGCAGTTTCTGCAGTTTACCAAGGCGTTCCTTCAGTACATGGACGGTACCAAAATTAAGTGTCCGTGTGTGAGATGTCGCAACTTAAAATATCATCCAGAAGTGGAAGTCACGTATCATTTATACTCGAAGGGTTTCACGCCGAATTACTATCAGTGGAGCGTGCACGAAGAACTTGTGTCTTTAGCATCGGAGTATGAGCCTTATGTGGATGTCCACAACAACGCTGCTTACGACGATGGGTTGGTGAATATGGTTTTTGACGCGGCGAGGCCTAGTTTCGATCCGGACGATCATGATAAACCTGAGGAGGTACCGAACGTCAATGCTGCACAGTTCATAGAGTTGCTGGAGAATGCAAGGACTCCATTATATCCTGGTTGTGAGGATCATTCACCATTGGAGGTGGTTACAAGATTGTTGAGCGTCAAGTCCGATTTTAACATGTCCCAAGATTGCTAAAACCGTCTTATAGAGTTGCTTATATAAATATGGCCTGAGGGTGCAAAGTTGCCTAAAGACTTCTACCGGTTTAAGAGGATGATGAGATCGCTCTGGATAGGATACGAGAAAATCGATGCATGTCACAACGGGTGCATGTTGTACTACAAAGACGATAAGGATGAAGATGTCTGCAGATTTTGTGGTGCCGATCGCTACAAGGGCAGTGGTAAAGGAAAGTCTGTCGGTGCCAGGAAGCCTACCGATTTGTGCACTACTTGCCGTTGACGCCGCGGTTGCAGAGGTTGTTTATGGTGAAGGAAACTGCAGAAAACATGAGTTAGCATAAGCCGGAACAGACCGAAGGAGTGTTGGATCACCCATCTGATGGAGAAGCATGGAAGCACTTTTATCGAGAGTATCCAGATTTTGCTTCTGATTCGCGTAATGTCAGATTGGGTCTTTGCTCCGACGGTTTTACCCCATTCAGACTTTCGGGATCCCAGTATTCGTGTTGGCCTGTGATCGTCACTTCGTACAATCTACCGCCTTGGATGTGCATGAAGACTCTGTATATGTTCATCACCGTTATTATTCCAGGTCCGAACAATCCGAAAAGGAACATCGATGTGTATTTACAGCCATTGATTGATGAGTTGAATCAGCTGTGGAAAGTAGGTTCCAACACGTACGATGTATCTAGAATGCAAAATTTTCAAATACGGACAGCACTTATGTGGACCATCAACGACTTTCTGGCCTATGGTATGTTAACTGGATGGAGCACGCATGGTCATCTTTCATATCCGTATTGCATGGACCGTACTAAGGCTTTCCGTTCGAAACACGGAGGCAAACCGTGCTTCTTCGATTGTCACGACAATTCCTGCCGAAGGATCATCCGTACTGGAGGAACAGGAATGCTTTTCGTGCTGGCGTTGTGGAGAAGGCTAATCCCCTGCCAAGGTGGCCCGGATACACGATATGAGAAGAGTTAAAATATTTACCAAGAGCTAATGAAGAGCCTGCTACGGTCTACAAGTGTGACGGATTTGGTCGCACTCATAACTGGACGAAGAGGAGTATATTCTGGGATCTGCCATATTGGAGTACCAATCTGTTTAGACATAACCTTGATGTCATGCATATCGAGAAGAATGTATTTGACAACATAATTAATACTGTAATGGACGTAAAGGGAAGACGAAAGAAAATCCAAAGGCTAGATTGGACTTGAAAGAAATATGTAGACGTCCTGCATTGAATTTGATAGAGGACGGGAATGGAAAGTTGAAGCAGCCTAAGGCAATTTTATCTCTGGAGAAGGAGGATAAAGTGAGACTTTGTAGGTGGATTCAAGGTCTGAAATTTCCAGACGGGTATGTTTCGTACTTGAGAAGATGCGTCGACCTCAAGGAGAACAAACTGACATGTATGAAGAGCCATAATTATCACGTATTCATGGAGAGGTTAATTTCGATTGTATTTCAGAAATTCTTACCCCCAGTTGTTTGGGATCCATTGACTGAGATTAGCATATTCTTCAGAGATCTTTGTTCTAGTATTGGCGGGCACGTCGGTTATCAGTAGATGTACTTGTTTGAGCGGCATTTGAACCACCTAAAGTGGAAGGTAAAAAACAAGGCTCGGGTCGAGGGTTCTATTTGTGAAGCCTATATTCTCGAGGAGATTACAAACTTCTGCTCGACGTATTTCAAACCTAATGTTGCTACGAATAGAACGAGGGCTCCGAGAAATGACGACGGTTATCAAGAATCTAATAATGGAATACTGAAAGTATTCAATGCATCTGGAAAGCCTTCGGGGAAAATGAAGAAGAGATATTTGAATAACGAAGAGCTAAGGGCTGTTCAGTTGTATGTATTACTCAATTGCGACGAGGATGAAGTGAAGAAGCTAGAGGGATAAGTAATTAATGATGAGTTTACGTCATCTCAATGTAATAGTATAAGCTAATATTATTGTACTAATCGGCGGTTGCTTCGTTGTTTTTCAGAACATATAATGATGAGTTGAGGTCGGTCAAACCCTACCTAACAGACGAAGCATTAGAACAAGAAATGAGACGTCATTTTCCTTCTTGGTTGAGCGAATATGTAAGCAGCCCGATAATTACTGGCCTCTTTTAGTGCAACTGTGCAATAAATAACTTACTATCTCTTCTTTGGTATTCAGGTCGATCGTCTAATTTCACCCGAGATTGAATTAATTAGAACTCTTGCCAAGAGACCAATTACTTTTGTTAAAATATGGCCAAGTTACTATATCAATGGCTTTCAGTTCAAGTCGACAAATGCTCCGATCAGAGACAGCTTCCTGGATCTTGATTCCACGAAAAATAGTTGTTTGTGTATCAAATCTTTGAACTACAAAGACGTCGATCCAGGAAATGATTTCTTTGGCATCTTGCGAGAGATTATGGAGTTGGAGTATAATTATGGCAGAGAACCTGCAAAGATCGTGTTGTTCAAGTGTGAATGGTTCGATCCGACTGAAAATCAAGGTTAGAAAATTGACAAGCATGGTCTTGTGGATATAAACTATAAGCGTAGATATCAAGGCTACGAACCATTTGTCCTAGCAACTCAAGCTCAGCTCGTGTACTTCACAGCTTATCCGAGATGGAGAGCAACGAAGTCTGACTGGTGGGCAGTATGCAAGACTAAAGCTAGAGATACTTTTGATGTTGACGAAAAAAACTTATCAGGAGGACGACCTACCTCTTGTGACCAATATTGTTGATGTGGACTCAACGGAAGTTACGCATTACATGACACATAATATAGAAGATGTAGAATTATTCGAAGAGGAAGACGAAGCCGACGAAGGCGAAGATGAAAGTGAAGATGAGAAGGAAGATGAGGTCGAGGAAGACGAACAAGATGATTATTCTGAAGATGATTGAGAGAGATGTACTTTCATTTTCTTATTATGTAGAGTTGGTTATTATCTAGTCTTGGTTATTATCTGAATGTACTATCTGGACTTAGATGATTCTTGTAGAATGTACTATCTGAACTTAGATGTTTCTTGTAAAATATACTATTTGGACTTAGATGTTTCTTGTAAAATGTATCATCATATGTTGTCTTGGTTATTATCTTGTCTTTGTTGCACTTTCATATTTCTAGTTTCTATTATTTGTTGTCTTTGTTGTATCTCATCATATGTTGTTATCAGGTATGACAGGTCGTCGCGGATCGTTCCGCATTTCCCGACATGGGGCATGGGGTACTGATACTGGCAGAGAATAGGGTACTCCTTCGGTACCTACTGGTGGTACTGCTAGAGGACGGGGTTCTTCTTCGGTACCTCCTATTGGTACCGGCTCTGGATCCTCATCGCACAGTACTCCTGTGTATCGGACAGTAGCTCCGCCCGCCACGATGCTACGTGGCATATCTCCTGGGACGAGTAGTTCCAGGCCTGAGACTGCTCCCGAGAGTAGCATTCCTCCTGCTGATACGACGATGGAGGCAGATGAGCAGATGGAGGAGGCTGCGCCGACGGCCGACCGGTATCAGGCAGATGATGCCTGCACACCTCCGGAGGAGACGAGGACGGAGATCAGGACCGACGGTACAAAGTAAGTATTTTGGTTTATCATTTTTTTGTGTTTATCATAAATTAACTTTTTTCATGAATATAATATATCTATATAGATATCGTCCCCCGTCGGTACAGAGGTGCGTAGGCCAGCTCCTGAGGCAAAATTATGGTGGTCCTTGGATAAACTACTCGGATGCTCCGGACGATAGGAAGGCCTACTGGTTTGCGCGCTTCAAGGTTAAAATAGATTTGCTTTTAACATGAATTATTTGATTTATGCATATTATATATTACTAAAAAATATTTGGTTTACGTACTCTTCTAGGATATGTTTTTCTATCCACCGCACTGGGCCGAGCTGATCAAGGGGATGTTTCCTGCTGTCGCTGCTAAGCTGATCCGCGACGCTATTAATGACCAGAAGGCTCGTGATCGTGTCGAAAAGACGATCCAAGGTTGGATCACCCCTGATCAGAGGGATGCGATGAAGGTTCGATTCAACGAGCCAAGGTACAAGGAAAAGTCCGAGAAGGCCAAGGTGGCTAGGCAGCATGCCTCGAAGTGGTGCGGTGGGTCGATTCCGATGACGGAATATTTTCGTCGTCTGGTATGTATTTTTCTTTCAGAAATATTATTTTAATGCAAATTCAATAAATTATTACTAAGATAATATACTTAATTACAGGTAAGGAAGGTCGGTAACGCCGACATGGTGACCGTCTTCCTGGCCACCCATCGGAAGGGCGAAGGCCTTATTGACGAGAGGGCCGAGCTTGCCTATGTAAGTATTACAATACTATTTGTTAATTATAATACTTCGTGTTAATTTTAATATAACTTAGTAAATATGCATGCAAATAAATATTCATGTAGTTAGTAATAATAAGTACATTAATTAGAGATTAGAAATCATAGAGTACTATCCATACTTTCTAGGCCGAGTATTAAAGGCTTTGGGACCGGACGACTACTAGTGCACCTACTGCGGGAGAGGCCGATACTTCCTCGCAGCCCACTCAAGCTCCGTCGGCGGACGAGCTGTGGATGACCGCCGCTGGTGGCCTCCGTAGGGGTATGTATTACTGTACGGGATCCTATGGCGCCCTAGTTGCGAGCCAGTCCTCTAGGGCATCCCCCGCTTGTGTGTATGGTCCACAGCCGTCCCAGGAGTCTGCCCGAGTCCACCAGATGATGGAGTCTCTCCGGAACGAGCTGCTACGACGGATTCAGGACCAGTCTCAGCACCAGTCGGACGAGACTTTGCTTATAGCACGATTGGATGCGCTCGACCGCAGCATTATGGAGCTCTGGAATGTGACCGAGCGGACAGAGCGGAGCGTCACCGATCTTAGAGCATCGATGGAGTACAGCGTGTTGGATCTGCAGGCATCACAGATGACCATGGGCAAGAGGATGAGATTGGTACAGGATTTGGTGGCTGATAGCAGTGATAGAATGTTATCTACCATGGATTCATACCACCAGCGACTTTCAGCGTTGGAGCGTTATCGTCCTCTGGGTGCACCTTCATCGTCGTCGACTCTGCCGGCGTCATTGCCTTCTTCATCGACACCGACTACACCGACATCACTACCTCCTTCATCGGTGTCGATTTCACAGGAGGACTATGAGCTTTTCTTAGCCCTTCGTCGCGGCGCGCCCCCTCCTGCTCCAGATCCCCAGTAGTCCTAGTTAGGACTGTTTGTATTGAGTGTTTGAGTACTTGTTTTTCTTTGTATTTGTTTGTGACACTTATTTGTTTGTGACACTTGTTTGTTGGTTGCATTGCATAGATACATTGGTTATTGGTTGTGTAGACCCATGACGATTTGGATATTGGTTTATATATGTTGTGTGGACTTTGGTTATTTTAAGTTATTCGTTTCATTTGGATGTTAATTTACCGGTGTTGAGTGTTCCACCGAAGGGGTCAGCGAACCCAGGGATAAAATTTGCTTGTGTATTGTGTTTCAGATTAAACTGCAGGAAAAAAATATTATGTGGAGAAAACTGCATACTGCAATTTTTTTTATATTTATTTTTTCAAATTTAGCGACGTCTACCGACGCGTTTCGACGTCAAAATGCGTCGGTAGACGTCGCTAAACTGGTATATATTGCCAGGATACCGACGTATAGCAACATCAGTTTCGTCGGTAGGCGTCGGTAACCGTCGGTAGACGTCGGTAACTTTCCCAGGATTTTACCACATTTTTCCAGGATATACCGACGTATAGCGACATCACAAAACGTCGTTAATATTCCCCAGGATATACCGACGCAGTGTGACATTGTAAACTTCGGTAATTTTCCCAGGACATACCGACGTATAGCGACATCATAAAAGTCGCTATTTCATTGACGAAACGACGGTAAACGTCGGTATATTACCGACGTATCTTTGCGTCGGAAAACATCGGTGCTGGCAACGATCAGCGACGTCTTTCCAAACAGCGACTAAGGTTTCTGCGACAAGAGGAAGACGTCGCTAAACTGGTTTAGCGACGTGTTTAGACGTTTTAGTGATGTCTTCAGGCATCGCTAAAATGACTTATTCTGATAGTGAAAGAAAATAAAGATGAAGTGAGAATTCAAGAAAATGAGGGCCCTCCAGGTCATTCAACCCATGCCGATATTAGTAAGATTGATGTACCCATTTTGGATCCGCGTATTTCTCAAACAAAAGGAAGGAAGAGGACTCAAGGAAGTCAGAGTGGCACAGGTTCAAAGGATGCAACAATGAAGAGTGGATTAGAGCTTTGCACTGAAAAGAAAAAACTGAGAATTTGTCATTTTTGCAAAGGACATGGTCATGATAGTCGCAACTGTGCCAAGACCCCCAAAATAGTTCAAAAAATTGGTTCAAGTATGTTTTCTTTTATTGAAATAGATATCTATTTTTATCGTTTTTATTGTACTAATGTTATCTATATCAATTCCATGCAGGAGATGATGGTGATGACGAATTCATACATATTGGATAATGATTTAGGCACTTTGTCTACTTCAGTTGACAGAACCATCAATTTGCTTATTTCTATGTAATGTTTGTTCTCTATATACAGTTATTGGTTTCAGATATTAGTTTCAAATATTTGGTATATTTTCAGATATTTGTTTCAAATATTTGGTTTCAGAAAGATATAGACATTTGGTATAAGTTCAGATATTGGTTTCAACTATTTGGTTTCAGAAATATATAGACATTTGGTATAAGTTCAGATATTGGACTGGTATCATCATTTGCATACCAGTTCTTAATTGGACTGGTATCAGTCATTTGCATACCAGTTCTTAATTGGACTGGTATCAGTCATTTGCATACCAGTTCTTAATGTAGAATACCCTTCAGTTCAGTTCTTAATTGGACTGGTATCAGTCATTTGCATACCCTTCAGTTCATTTCTTAATTGGACTGGTATGAGTCTTTTACTTTAGCCTTGATTAAGGTTCAGTCCACCTAATATGCCATATTCTATTCCAATCCCTCTTAGTATCAGTCTTGAGATATGGAATTGAGTTCAGTCCTTATTTGTGGTTGATTTCAGTCAGACAACTATCTCTATTCGTTTTGCTGTCGAGTTTTCCCTTATGTTCAGATGATTGATACTCTTTGCATATCAATCTCCTTCCATATTCTGTTCTGTCACAGAACCTTACCTGCTCAAGTTGGTTGATACCTGTGTTGATCATTTTTAGAGATGAAATGTGGGAGGGGGACTTGCTCCCCAATTCGAATACCCATGTTGATACTAGTCTAGTTTTGAGTATGTTCCCTCTTCATGTAAATTTTTGTCCATTTTCCTTGTATGTTGCCCTGCTACCTGTATTGATCATTCCATGTTTGATAATTGTTCAGTCTTGTGTTGACATGCTCTCCAATTTGAATACTACATTAACCCCTTTGAAGCATTATTGAACTTGCTCCCCAACTCGAGTTTGGGATTACCTTGGATATTTGAATGTTCAGCCAACAGACTGGTCCAATTCGAAAGTTAGGTATACGAAGAAACAATTATCTTAAATCTTCTTAATGATCAGTTGGCCTTAGTTTGTAAATTGGTTGAGGCCACAAAATGATATGGAATTGAATTAGCAAACTATATACACATAAAAAGTTAGAAGGTGCAAGAAAGAACATCACTGGAACCAAAAAATATTTACTTTTTCTTCATAATACGAAAGTTTAAGACTTCAACATTCAGAAGATTTAAGAACCAGGCTGATTAATCCCTTCATAAGATAATTGTTTCTTCGTATACCTAACTTTCGTATTATGAAGAAAACGTAGGAAGCATTTGATCAGAGTGCATAAGGAATCTTACTTGTGCATTCTTATTCTTTTTCCCATAAGGATTTGATTGTACAAATCAAATTTAGATGCACATTATAGATATGTGAGTTTTGATGCAGAGTTCAATAAAACAACATTTTATAGAGACCACATACAATTCACACATGTTCAACAATGCTTCTTCAAAGGTTCAAAGGATGTATTCAGTTTTAAGGTGCAGCCAATGATACTAAAGGTGCAGCCATTACTCAATAGTATCAGTCCCCATTACTCTTTAAGGTGCAGCCACTGATACTCTTAAGGTGCAGCCACTGATACAAGGGCAACATCAAAAGTTTATATTTCTCAATGTAACCAAGGGTTTTATCTTTGAAGAAGGAAGATCCCAACCTTTTCCTTTTATCTTTGAAGAAGGAAGATCCCAGTACTATGTGAAATAAGAACTAAAAAGAATTATATGACAGCAATTTTGCTCAGTAAAGTACATTGCAGATGGTTTCCTTGAGATAGAAAGTGTCTATGACCAGTTACAGCTGAGTACACTGGCAGTGTACTAATTTATATACCAATTAGCCAGACAAATAATTTTATGAAATTCTTTCATTCACTTTCAATAACTTTATTTGAAAATACAAACTAAAAGTCTCTTGCCTCCATTGTTTGCAAAGAACAAAAGTTTTATTACAAACTAAGAAAAAGAGTACAGGAGTACAATTGATTTCTGGAAAAGTACAACTATAGAAATCTGATCAGAAGACGATCATTTTATCCCTTGGATGATGTGATATCGAAGACACGAGCCTCTGGAGAATGCAACAGCACTTTAGCAGGAGATTATGATCACTCTTGATGCTCTCGATATTTTGAGTTTGATTTGAAACTCTATTTATAGATTTCTTGAAAAAACTGCTTAGTAGTTATTCTGGATTGTGCGCCTCCTGCTCACTCGCGCGAACAGTTGTACTAACTGTTGTGGACACATGGCATCGTTTGATTGAGATACGCGTGGTCGTGGGCAGTATAGTGGGCACGTTCTGCGAAGTTAGTGGCTTGCGTGCCACGTCACTCTGTCCTTAACACTGTTTGATCACCTTCTGCGTGCTTCATCAGGTTGCGCGTGGGCGCAATATAACAACCTGCACGAGCAGTTTGCACCAACTGCTGTAGACGTGTGGCATCGATTAATTGAGATGCACGTGGTCGTGGGCAGTATAGTGGGCACGTTCTGCGAAGTTGATGGCTTGCGTGCCACGTCACCTTGTTTTAAAATAAAAATTGATCAAGTGGTGCCAACTTGTCAGGCTGCGCATAGGCGCAACTCAATGACTGGCGCCTTTGACTAGGTCTTTTGTGCTTTACTATTTAATCCTCGCGCCATACAGAGATTTGCGCAAACCAGCTGTCAGCATTAATTATATGCTGACAAAATCTTCTCGAGCATCGCGTTGCGCGAGATTCGAACGAATTTTCCTTAATCTTCGTGCTGTCAATTGTCAGGAAATGATGATGTCGTTACAGCTTCTCGAAGAAGTATGCCACGTGTCGCTCGCGCAACATGACTCCAGCGCAACCTGGCGTTGGCGCAACCTGATGCTGCGTAACTTGATGATCCGGCGTGACATAATATTTTGGCGTCGTCAGATGATTGAACACTTTAATGGGTGGCACATCTTGATTTTTAGCCTCTACAAGAACCCCTTCAAAGTTTTCGAAACTTGAAAATACTTCAAAGTTCTAAAATACTTTGAATTATGCTAGTTTTGTTTGGATTGCGCCAAGTCTCAACCGACTCCACTTTTTGAGCGCAAATTGTGCGATCAACTTTTAAAGCTATAAATATCCATATATTTTAAGCTCTTTATTTTTTAATGAAGTTCAATTTCTCAAAAACCCTATCTTTCCTTCTTCTTTCTGAGCTTTGACTAGCATCAAATGGCGTCCAAGAGATCTGCTGTCGAGAAGGAAAAGAGTGTTGTCGAGTCTTCTTTTCGCGTACCATCCACACACGCGCCTCAGTATGCTCCCCCTTCGTCACGACGAGAGACGACCAACCCGGCCATAGAAGGTGAATGTTTTGACAACAAACATCGACCAATCCCCTTTTCAGGGTTTGGTTTGATTTTGTCAATATGTACGCCTACTCTTTTTAGAATTAGGCGAGTTTCCTGACTTGAGCCCCTCTTCTTAGGGTTTGGTTGCTGTCCAGACAGTGTTGTGCATCGTTTCGAGAGTTATACTTTTTGATTCTGTATAATCAGTTTGGCGCATCATTAGATGCTGCGCCACACAGATGTTTGTTTCGACAGAAATGTAGCGCAACATAAAATTCATGTAACCCGATATGTCGCGCAACATAGATGTGGCGCAATACAAAATGTCGCACAATATGAATGTTCCGCAACCTGTGATGTCTTATGTTGTGTTTCATTGAACCAGACATTAACCCCTGTTTGTTTGTTTTCATATAGTTAATCTCAGAGAAGACCCAAATGCTGAAATTTATGCTTCGGCCTTCAACGTGTCGGAGTACCGAGAGGACTTATCCCATGTACAATATCCTCAATATGATCTTTCTGAGTCCCGAAGAGCTATGCTTGCATCTCAAGATAATCCCACTTTATTATGCTTAATGAACGACGAACCTTTGGAAGCCTGGACAATGTCGTCCATAAGAAACCATCTTTCTTATTTGGAGAGGCGATCAAGAAGACATCCCAGCCCAAAGCGAAGAGAGAAGACAAATTTTATCAATGTGGGGATAGAATCATGTACCTCCCAGAAATGCCGAGACACTTATCTTTGTCTCGATACGCATTTTCTAGTTATCCCCACCGCCTGGCATGGGACCTGACCCCAATTCAACAGGCCAGAGTCGGGAGGATATGCTACAGATTGGGCCCACAGAACAAGGATTTGTTCTATTGCACTTTAGAGAGATACAGCTCCCATCTGAGAGGTTTGAGACCAAGCTGTATACCTCCTGAAGATTCATCAATGTTGCTTCCCGTTCGAGTACCTATTTTTGCGAACATGTTTGCGAAGGCTGAAGGAAGTTACCCAGATCAGACTATGCACTTTATAGGCTTAGTGAATCCCGACATGAAACGTTGGAACAGTGTAGTGGTCTGGGCTTTGGATCATTTTAAGGATAAACTCCTTGAATTAGAACTCTATGATCCGATTTGGACCACTGCTCATGGCTTTCGTCCAAATGCTCATATGTTTTTGGCTTTAGTTGAAAGATATAACGAGAGTACCGGTACCTTCATGACACCTTACAGGGAATTCGGCTTCACTCTTCATGAAATGAAGTATCTTTCACATTTGCCAATGGGTGAAAATCCCTATGAAGAATATGTGCCAACAAATGAGGTATTGGATACTCTCTCTGCAGAGAATTCTAAGATGGTGGCTGTGTTCGAAGAATTATTATGCCACTATCTGATTTGTTCCCTTTATTACAAAAGTGCTTCCAAAGGGACTTGCTATATTACCAAATGGCTGCCATATTTGTTTCTAGGGCATGCTTATAAAGAAAAGATTGTCGAAAGTCAAGCCTGCAAGCTTGTTTCTTCAAACCGCTCGGCCGCAGTGATGTAGAAAAATTGATCGAGAAAACTAAGCACTGTGATAACATCCTGGAGCTAGTGCCGTCGACCAATTTCATCGAGGTGTGCTATTTGCCGCAGTGCGTCTAGTATTCGGCTACAAGATGGATCTTCTTTCGGCGATGACATGTCGCTTGAATGCAGGCTTGCGTTCTTTTGTTAACACCATGGTGTATGATAAAAATTCTCGGGACGACTTTCCTCGTACCGAAATGCCATACACATATCTATTTGGGTGGTTGCTATTACATTATCCTGATTTGATAGACCCCAATATGGGTGCAGTCGGCGGTGACTTCATCAGGCGTTATTCCAATGCTCGATGGAACATCAATGCGCTGTCAGAATGCCGAAGAGCTTTAAACCGAGGGTTCGGATGGAGATTTCAATGTGTTTCTCCTCCTCCAGGATATGAGAATCTCCCTCCACAACTCATGGACCTAGAAGCAGCATCTCTTCGTCTGTCTTCGACTAAGTTCATGTGGTTGAAGACAATTCGGCCTTCACATTTAGTTTACTGGTTTGAAGGCGAGTGCTTTCTAGAACCGTACTTATCAAGCCGATTTGCTCGACAGTTTGGTTATGATCAATTGCATGTAGGTAATGCCACCACCTGTTTGCAGGCTAAGGGTTACCTAATAGATGGTGCCAGAGCTTGGAGATACTATAATGCAAGAGGGACTAAGGCCATATTCTCGATGCCTCATGTCTCTCATATAGGCCCTCGTATGTTATATACATACGCAAATTTTTATACTTCAGCCAACACCTTTACCAAAAACTTCAATCTGGCTGACAGCTTTGCCAGTAATAGACATTCAAGAGCTGGAGTTCACACTGCACGATCCTTCAGAGATGAAGAGAATCACAAACCCGCTGACAAAACTTTGGAAGCCTCTCTCGTAGGCTTTTATGATGAAGTCAATGATCCACTAGATGTATCATTGAAGATACGGAAAGAGAAGTCCCCAGCGAAAGGACTTGGGAGAAAAAGAAAGACTAGAGAATCATCAACCCCTTCTCATCCTAATGAGCTTTCTTCTTCTCCTATGGCTGTAGGAAAGAGAAAGAAAACTACACTGGTCATTGCAGAGCAGCCCACCACCAGGACCACACGGTCCTAGACAAAACAGATGCACACCGGAGCATCCTCTGGAGGAGGAGAGGCAACTCCTTCTTCAGTTCCAAGACGCAGCCCAGTTGCCCAAGAAGAGGTTATTAGAGGACCCAATGTACAAGTTGACCTTGATGAGGTTGAAGAAGAACCTAAAATACCTCTGGTACGCAAGGCCAAAAGGAGATTAATAGTGTCTCCAAAAGATCATCAAGAAATATTGCCTTCACAAGATATACCACCTCCACCAGGTAAATTTTAATATTCCTTCAATGTGATCTTGATTGAGTAACATATTAACACTGATTCCCCCTCTCTTTTTTTATCTGCAGAGGTTAGCAATCCAGTTCTGATCGTTGCAGAAGATACTTCGGGGCCCATAGTTACACAAATGACGATTTCCGTGACTGTGTTAGCTGTTATGATGTCATCTCCAACTCCAGGAGTCCCAAAGTCTACACTTCCCGAGAAGGAGTTGCCTTTCACAGAATCCAATCCTGTTGTCACTTTAGCCCAAGCTCCTATTCACTCTCAAGAGGATCAAGAAATGATAGCGGCTCTTGAAGATTGTGATTACGGCGATGCATTTGAGGATGATTCTACAAGTGCCATTGAAGGAGACAAAACTTCAGCTGGAATCCCGCTGAATCAAATATTACCAATTGAAGAATGCCATAATATTATTGAAGATGAAGAGCATCCTATTGTTTAAAAGGGGCTTTCAAGTCCAAAAACTGGTGAGCCTAAAAACCAGGATAAAACCGAAGATCATCAGGTCATGGCCCCTGAAGATGTTGGGATCAATAAAAATCTCAACACTGATACTGCAGAGATTCAAACTCCCACCAACCAAAATTTTGAGGTCAAGGATACAGAAGTGATTGCCCCAACTGAACAAGCAGAATCAGGGGCCGGAAGTAGCCGTTTCTTATCAGACGGTTCCGACACTGGGAGTAGTCAGGCAGCTGTGTCTGAAACTACCATGGCCAGACTCCGTTCTACTTTGGACATGCCGCGTGAAACCCCAAATGTACTGGCAGGATCAGGTAAAATTTGACTTTTATTTACCTTAATTCCTGTAACTTATATATAATAACTGTGCATCTTGATTACAGAGGGTCCTATGGGGACACTTGCTAAAGCTGCATCGACCACATTCAGTTTCAGCTCGACTATGGCTCCTCTGAATATGGGGACCCAAACTGGAGAGGGGAGTTCTTCTATGTTGCCAGTACTCGGATATTCTGGTGTACAATCTGTAGTTCCTCCAGTTATTTCAGTAACAAGAATTCCAATAGAAGTGGCTATCCCGAGGATCTCAGCAATGAATAGAGCTGTGGTTGAAGCTTATACTAATGCTTTTTTCACTTCTCTGAAGCCTCTAATTCAAATGGTCATAGAAAAAGACCAACCTTATGAATCAGTAAGGGGCCCTTCTTCCTTCATCATCGGAGCTATCCGCAAGATTAGAGATCTGGATAGAATCAATTATTTAGATCATATTTTAAATAAACTTGAAGAATCAATCAAGTCTTATAAAGATCTAACAAGAGAAAACATCCAGAAACTTGTAGATACTGAATGTGAGGTGATGGCTCACAAAGCTGCAATACGAAGAGCAGAATTTAAAGCTTCTGTGGTTGCTTTCTCACAGCGTTCTATAGAGTTGGAATCTCGCATTGTCGAGACAACTTCTTCTGTTGAACGTTATAAAACTGAAGCTGTAGAGAAGGAAAAAGAGGCTGCTGAATATCAAGTTCGTCCCCAAGAACTAGAAATTGAAATGGCTCGGCTTCAAGAAGCAGTTAAAGCAGCTCAACGACGCGAAGAAGAATTATTAGAGATGCATCAAATCGTTGCGAGCCAATTAGGTGACCTGGGGAGGCAACGGGATGCTCTTATTCAGACTGAGAGTGCAGAATTGGAATGTCGAGCAAAAATACTGCAACCTTTTAATCCAGAATTAGGGAGAGCTCTTGCAAGGCAAAGGGTACTTGACTCCAGGGTAGAGAGGGCGAAGAATTTAAAAAGATTAATCATTGATCTCAGCACTCAGACTCCCCAATGAAGTAGTCTATAGGAGCTTTTATTTTCTTGCCTTTCAAATGATGTACTTTTTTTTGACATTTTGAATATTATGGCGATAAAATAATGCTCTTTTTGTGATTTTATTATTTGTTATATACCAATAATAGATATAATTAATAGATACGGATAGGAAAATATGTTCATAGGTACCGGACATGACATATCCTCCAAAAGAAAATGACAATATTAATTATATTTGTTCAGAGTTAATGTGGACGTGACAGAATATAACTCAGAATATTGTCATTTCAAAAGAAAACTTTATCAGAGGTAATGTGGACGTAATAAGTCGCTGATACAGAAAATAGAATTCAGAGGTAATGTGGACGTGAATCTGTTGATATAGAAAATAGAATTCAGCGGTAATGTGAACGTGAACTCGTTTTTTTCTATTGATGATCTTCAAATCGGTTAGGACTTAAAGACGGAATATCATGTTTAAAAAGACAATATCTGCGATAATATGGATTTATCATAAAAAGATATCTTTTAAAACAGCTGGGTTTTGAATGATGGAATTGATGATTTGGATAGACTCCATTGAGGATTTTAAGAGGAAGGGTATCCCTGACTCTGGAAATACCAAAACTCTTGTTTATCTGTTTCAGGAAGGCTTTTGCTGACAAATATCGGTTTTGGGGCAACTTCGTCTCCAATATTGACTTGAACCAGCTGATCTTCAGTAGGTGGCTCACGTTGCTCAAAGTGAAGTTTCCATTGAGTATCTATTTTTTGTGCCCAAGGATCAAATTCAGAAGCTTCGGCAAAGTCTTCGTCATCTTCCGAGAACTCGACAGTCACCATATTGGAAGATAGAGTCACGCGATAGACGTGTCCTACACTGGTGTCTGAATTCCATGAGATAGAATCAGAAGAGTTAGATCGTTCTTCTTCCTCGGATTCGGAGGCTTCTGGAGTCGAAGTTGGTGAAGTATAACCTAATCTCCACTTTGTTTTGCTGTAGAATTGTTGTGATTTTCCTTTCGGAGCAGGAATACGAATAGGAGTTCGCCTTCCTTTGTCGCCATTGAAACCAGCTTTAAAATTATAGCCCATCTTTTGAATAATATCTTTTGATTGCTGAGTATAACGACGTAGTTGAAGTCTTCCGTTATCGTGATTTTCTTCTTCATTATCGGGCGTGATTTTCTGTTCCGTTCCTTTACTAAAAAGTATAGGAAGTTCACCTTTCTTCCTGGAAGGAACTAAGAAGGAGTCCTGCATTGGCTCGAGTAATACTTCGTTTCGGGAAGCTTCAACTGCTCCTATGGCAAGTGATTTAAAGTTATCTAACATTTTTAAATAACATCGAGTATAATAAAAGACATCGGTATACTATAAAGGAGATGCTACTTTATTGATTTGTACATTATCATATACAACATGATTCTTAGCCTTCACAGAAGGCTTAGTAAGGTTGATAACCAGAGAAGGAAAAGGTTTGTTACGACGAAGGTCGATAACAAGAGGCTCAGAAGAGGTGAGCTTCCTTTGTTTCTTTTCTACAGCAGGAGGCTGTTTGTTATGAGAGGAAAGATGTATAGTCAATGTCTGAGAAGAAGAGGGACAAATAGCATGTTCTTTGAAGTGGATCATGAGAACATCTTTTGAAGTATGTTTTTGATCCTCCGCACTATCCATTGCCAATACAAATTTCATAAACTCCTCTTTGTACATTCGAGAGTCCGTAAAATATGCTTCAATGCCCCTGGAAGGATTTAAATCAGTTACTTCCTTTTGGACTTCTCCATTGACATCCACATATTTGAAGCATTGATGTAAAGTGGATGGTACAATGTTATGCTCATGTAGAAAGGGTCTTCCCAGCAAAGCATTATAAGAGCCGTGATTATCGATCACGTAGAAAGTAACCTTTGTACGAAGATTGCCTATTTGAACTTTCAGACGAATCTTTCCCAAAGGTTCATTTCTCCCCGAATTGAATCCCAGGATTGTCGTGATGGTTGTCGAAAGATTGTGTACGGGAATCTTCAATGCATCTAGTAGAGTCTTTGGCATGATGCTAAGTGCAGACCCAGGATCGATCAGGATATGATCAACCTTCATGGTATCAATATATCCCGTGAAGTAGAGAGGTCGATCATGACGATTATCTTCCAACAATATATCATCTTGTGTAAAGGTGATGTTTGGCATTAGTTCCATCACACTATGACAATGAAGGCATGTTATAGGCTCATCCTCTGGTTTCTTGAGAAGTGCTAGACAAGTATCAGCTTGCGTCAAAGCTTCACTCAACGTTTCTCGAGTCTCCCTCGAAAGATGGAGTAGCTCAAAAATTGACAATCTTGCCGGAGTATTGGCCAGCTGAGCCAGTATATCAAAGTTATACGGCTTCTCAAGTCCCAAGGTTGAAGTCTTCTTCAATACTTTGTCGAAATGGACAGACTGTTTTCCTTTGTCGGCTGTCGTCTGTTTGGAAAGAGTTGCCTCTATCGGGGGTGATGAAGCTAATAGATTATTGTCAGCAAGAGAGGATGATGCTTGAGGAGCCTCCAAAGCTTGAGCAGGGTTTTCTTGACCTTCTGAATAGTCTCTTAGGTAAGGTTTCCCAGACCTGGTACCAGTTAAGACTTCTTCCTCGGATACAGGCTCAAAGGACACCATATTGCAGTTCTTTGCCTGGATCTTGTTTCTGGAAGATTTCTTTCGGCAAGATGGAGAGTTTGTCCAGTAACCCAAACTAACCCGAGATTGGTTGTGAGAAAGACATAGAGAAAGAGGTACCGGAGACCCCTTTCCATGATTCAAACCAGAGGCCTCTTGTAGATCATATCCCATCTTTGTCCTGAGTTCACGAGGTTGGTATTTGACTTCTGATATTGACAATGTTGTCTTATCAGTAGAAGAAGTAGAAGGATTATCTGTTGTCGGGATGAAGGTAGCAGTTAGAGGTAGATGACAATGCTCACCAAATGAGATCTTATGACATGATTTATTTTTAGTGGCCTTCTTGGACTTGGTGGAAGAAGATGGTGTTTCAAAGTCTGCCACTAAATTTGGATGGATCCATATGATCTTTCCAGACAGCGGAACAAGAACATCTATTCGTGCAGGTGGAAGATTAACAATTTCTAGAGTAGTTCTCGGAATGGGGATGATGCCATCCTGCACAAGTTGAGCTGGAAAATCTCTAAACTGTAAAGAGACGACATTAGCCGTTACAGTTTTCTCGTCTTGCTGGAGAGTGATTGCACCAGAGTTGACCATTTCTTGAATTTTATCCTTGAGCACATAGCACGCTTGAGTTGGATGTCCAATAAACCTGTGGTAAACACAATATTTAGGATGGTCAGTCTTACCAACTTCATCTGGCCGTTTAGGTTCTGGCAGTTGGAGTTTATTGCTTTTGATGAGGCAATCAAAGATACTCATGATATCCTCTTCATCGAAAGAGTAATCTTCTCTTGGACGAGGTGCCCGCTGTGGTGGTGCTGTAGGGGTAGATGTTAGATGATTTACATTGATACTTAGGGCTTCTTTGCCTTTGAGGTTAATGGCCAAAGTTTTCTTGCTCTTACGATTGTTCGGACGACCATTATTATTTGGTGTAGCACGTTCATCTTTGTCAATATTAGGCATTTGAATGCCTAATTGCTTGAATTTGTCAGCGCTTTCTTCTGCGACTTTGGCATTCATTATGAAAGAAGGTCAATCCTGGAACTGTGTTGATCATGTCCATGTGCAGATTATAGGCAACAAGTTGATTTGCAAGTGTCTATAGTTAAAGCATCTGGAGTTTCGAGAGACATTTTGAGTGCTTCACGACGGAACCGTTCAATAAACGTTCAGTCGTTTTATTATGTCGTTGTTTGATTTTGATGAGAGCAGACATAGTCATGTTGTTGGTTCCCTCATAAAATTGTTCCAAGAACATTTATTTAAAGCCAGCGAAAGAGGTTATACACCCATCTGGTAAACTATGATACCAGTCATATGCTGTACCAGCTAAACAACCAACAAATACTCTAGTAAGAAGAGCATCATTTAGTTGAAGTTGATCAGTCATTACTTCAAAATGATTGAGATATTGACTTGGAGACGTGCTGCCATCAAACAACATAATAGTAGGGGGTTTGTATTTAGGAAGAAATTGGACCTCTTTCCATTCTATGGGATAAGACTGCTTGATCCCAAGCTTCTGCAGGCCATCCTTCTATTTGAAAGCCTCAAATTGAGTACGTAAGAGTTTTATAGCCTCATTGGTATCTCATATTGATTGCGAAGTAGTGGATTGATTCAAGGTGTTAGGAGGGGGTACCGGATGATAAGTACCACTGCTGTACCAAATTGACTTGGAATAGCTTGTACAGGAATGGAAGCAGTGAGAGTAGATTGTACCCCCAGATCAATATTGATGGGAACTGATGTTGTCACAGGTTCTTGAGTCGGAATCAGATTCGCGACTGGTGGAACTGTATGTTGTGCCATAATCACAGCATGCATGCTTGCCATCATCTCAGCCATGTTCTTTAAACTAGCCTCCAAAGCAGCAATTCTCTGCACTTGACTGGAAGAAGTAGAGGTATCTTGATCTTCTGTAACGGCATAGGCGATCACTTCTCTATCCCTTGAAGACAAGCTAGTGGAAAGAATGGTCCTTTCAGAACTTTCACTATCAGCATCAAAGTCACAAAAGGAACTATCCCCAGAATAAGTGATAGGGATATCTTTTTGACTGAATGAATCTTGGTTTGAATCAAGAAGATTCTTTTGATCGATTACTTTTTGGCTTCTTGATCTAGTATATTGATATACTCCTTCATTGGATTCATGAATCTGATTTAAGTATTCCTGACTAGGATTGCGGGATGCATTATGTCTTGGACGTTTTCCACCCCTAGTGCTTCGAGATATCATGTTGACAGGAGCAAAGAATAATTCATCTTCGTCCACTAGGATTGGTTCAGGAGTCTGAACATATTTCAAATGGTCAAAGACGGACCGCTTGGCTGACTGACAACAGCATTTGATGACAACTTCATGGTGGTGGTTGCAATGATGTTCTTGATGTTGGACCACCGCTGGACGGGATGGATTTGCAACCTTCGGCTTCTGTATTAAGAGTTCACGGAGGTTACTAACAGGACGAGAAGAAGTTAGAGGAACGTAGTCCTTGATGATATTGGGAACATGGTTCATATTCCTGAGGTGTCCTGTACCTTGAGTGTACAAGGACGTACTAAGCTGATTAGCATAAGTCACATGATCTTTCACCTCAGAATTTTTCCTCTGGTGTAAGTTAGCAATTGGTGGTGGTTGCGCTTGATACATCTTATGATTTCTCGAGGTTGAACCTAATTGGCACCTGTTGATATAGGTGCGCAAGTCTGACAGAGGAGCTGCTTGTGTATCTACTTGAGACACTAGTAGTTTGCCTTGTCAGGATCTTGAAATACATAATTTTGGTAGATCCTGCCCTGATCTCCTTGGAGTAGGCATAATGCCCTTTTGTATGGAAGGTTTATTCTGAATAGAACCCATCTTTCCGACAGAGATTTGGTTGTCTCTGTTAAGGAGAGCAGTATTTTCCACCCAGTCAACGCCTCAAGCAGAATGAGAAAAAACTAAAGAGCGTTTTCCTTGATTTAGTGATTTCTCACTAAACTTCTGGTTTGGTGGCAAAGAGGGAGTCACTAAACAGTACTTCTCTTTACGTTGCGCTAGTGCAGAAGTACGTGCAGGTTGCGCCAGGGTATAAACATGCGCAAGTTGTGCCGGAGAAGGAACATGCACAAGTTGCATCGGAGAAGAAAAGGCCAGGGGCGCTTTCCTTTGTTTTGGACATCAGTATGTCGAGACAAAAACTCCTTCGATTTCAGGGTCGAAGAAGTGGAGGGATTAGCCAAAAAAGTTGTTTCCCTTAGGTTGTGCCGAAGCAGTGATGGGCGTAAGTTGCGCAGAAGCAAGAAAAGGTGCAGGTTGCGCCAGGGAAGAGAAGTCCGAGGGGGCTTTCCCTTATTTTAGACAGCAATGTATCATGACAGAATCTCCTTCGATTTTAGAATCAGAGAAATTGAAGGATTAGCCAAAAGACTGTATCCCTTAGGTTGCACCGAAGCAGTGATGGGCACAAGTTGCGCAGAAGCATGGGATTGCGCCACCGAGGACTTAGAAGTCCAAACAGAGCGCGTCTTGCTCTTAACAGCAGCAACAGTGCACTTGGCACCCCAGCATTGATCATGGTTTGTAGGCTGTCTGGTCGACTTGAACGACTAGGGTCTTCTGCGTCTTGCCGATTGACGCAGTATCACATTGAGTTGTAACTTTCTCGTCGGAGGAGAAAGTCGTCCCCAATAGAGTCGCCATTTTTTTTGCAAAAAACAAAAGTTTTATTACAAACTAAAAAAAAGTACAGGAGTACAATTAATTTCTATGGAAGTACAACTATCGAAATCTGATCAGAAAACGATCACTTATCCCTTGGATGATGTGATATCGAAGACACGAGCCTATGGAGAATGCAACAGCACTTTACTAGGAGATTATGATCACTCTTGATGTTTTGAGTTTGATTTGAAACTCTATTTATAGAGTTCTTGAAATAACTGTTTAGTAGTTATTCTGGATTGCGCGCGCTTTAGGTTGCGCGTCTCCTGTTCACTTGAGCGAACGGTTGCACTAACTGCTGTGGATGCGTGGTATCGTTTGATTGAGATGCGTGTGGTCGTTGGCAGTGTAGTGGACACGTTCTGCGAAGTTAGTGGCTTGCACGCCATGTCACTCTGTCCTTAATACTGTTTGATCACCTTG
>JANAVB010005397.1:18691910-18745338 GCA_029216955.1 Iris pallida
CCCCCCCCCCCCCCCCCCCCCCCCCCCCCCGCGATGCTGTGAGCTCCCATTTTTTTGTTCTTGTTATTATTTTATTATTTTCAATAATATACCTTGTTACTAAAATAAAGCTTGAAATTTTCTGACATAAATATATAAGTAGATTAGTTGGAGTATATATATATATATATATATATATATATATATATATATATATATATATATATATATATATATATATATATATAATCATTAACTATAATATAATGCATTTATTCTTAATATATTTATATAAAATATATATATATATATATATATATATATATATATATATATATATATATATATATATATATATATATATATATATATATATATATATTTGCATTGAATATATATATATATATATATATATTAATCTTCTTTTAACTAATATATTCTTAATAAATATATATATATATATATATATATATATATATATATATATATATATATAGATATATATATATATATATATATATATATATATATATATTTTTTATATATATATATATATATATATATATATATATATATATATATATATATATATATATATATATATATTTGCATTGAATATATATATATATATATATATATATATATATATATATATATATATATATATATAAAATATATATATATATATATATATATATATATATATATATATATATATATATATAATCATTAACTATAATATAATGCATTTATTCTTAATGTCTGATTGTGTTGGAGTAATATTTGCAATGAGTATTAGTTAAAGAAGATTAATACTCGGATCATGTGTCCTGGGTGCTTAATTTTTCACTCACTTTCTTCTATGCACCAGAGGTGTACAACTAATTAACCTATAAATCAGAGGGTGTTTTTTATTTTTAAAACAACTAAGACAGTTACACCAAAATGCGTACATATCATAGGGGTACAACTAATTAACTCCTCTTTTTGTACCAAACCCGACTAAGTCTCAACAGCTATTTGAGTGCTGCTACTGTACTTCTTCTTCCTTAGAGAAGCCGCGCGCGCAGTACTCTCTCGCGTAACAACTCTGCAGTCGACGATGAGCAGAGCTGCAACCACCCCCCTTATGACGAGTGATCTCGTCCGCTCATCTCCTCCTCACCCCTCCATCTCTTCCACCTAAAACTCTAGCCCACTCTATATAAAAGCCCCCTTCCTTCCTTCTTCTCTTCTATTACAAGAACCCCAGCCTCCATTTTTAACTAGCTACTTGAGCCATCCTCCATATCCTCTTCGTAGCTCGTCATCGCCGACGACAGTGTGTGATGCACGGACGCGTGTGTTCGCCAACTCGTCTCCGCGCGTGTGGGGCTGTTGCTGGCATTCCCGGTCTAGTCGCGTTTACTCCGGCGAACACCCGGTAGTTTCTCGACTGACCGAGCGCCTGATCCGAGCCTTCCTCCGTTTTTCTGTGAGCTCCTTCTCTCTTTAAAACTCTGTAAATGTATCATCAATAATCATATGGGCACTAGTTCACCTGTTATGTGGTTATGATGTGTAAACTACTACCATAACATAAGTGTAGCAGAGTAGTGACTTCAATTTTCTCATGTACACCAGCATGGATGAAGGTGTGTGATGTAAATATATTGTTATTCCCGAGGTTTTAGGAAGGTACAAATCAAATTGCTAGCAGAAGCAGCGATGAAAGCCCACAAGAAGTATCTGATTAGATCAGAGAAGAAGAGAAGGAAAGAAGAAATAAAGCCCACAAGAAGTTTGATATTTTAGATCATCCCACAATCAGCATAGAAGTGTGCTAGTCCACTCCTACCCCCCGAACACTCTCGTGCATGCACAAAACGTCCTGGAGTCTGTGTCCGAGTCCGTACAACAAATACTCCCACATGATACACACTTGTGCCCCACCACATCTCATGTGCATACCTCAACACAAGCAATGCATTATATTGAGATACTCACCATTTGGTGTAGTCGATGTGGGACTATTTTTTCTAGTCAAAAGGCAAAAACACCAACATATATTAGTAGTTGCAAGTACTAAGGGTTGGGTTTTCGTATGATGAAGAGAAGGGGAGCATGTTGGCCACCTTACTGAGAACGGCATGAATCAGTATACCCATACCGATTAGTGAGCATGCAAGTGGATGGGTTTTGTTGGTACTGGAGTGTGTTGGACAAAAATATTATGTGTTCTAGATTTAACAGGAAGGATACATTGAGCAATGGGTGTGTTAAGGTGTAGAAGGATGCATGGGTTAAATATGAGGAGTAAATTGTGCTGTAGAAAGAAATAATGAAATTATGTATCTAGAATTCAAGGAGTTTATAATTGTCGTGGAAAAATTCATGTCTTGATTACAATTGGAATACAACTGTGGTGGCCATAAATGAGATGGGTTCATATATGCTGTTACTTGTAGTGTGGAGAATGATTTTACACTATTAATGAATGTATGAGGGAAACACAGTTAAGTAACTGTCATGTGGAAATAAACAATTAAGCTTTAGCTCACTTGGTTGGGGACTATAGTGTTTATGAAGGTCGTCTTAGGTTCGAATCCTGAAGGGGGAAGAATTTTTTATTTTATTTTTCTCTCTTTTGATTGGTAACATTGGTTGATTGTTCTATGTTGCCAACAGCATAAATTAGGGGTGCTACCCATAAAAAGGTATTGCGAGCATTAGCAGCCCACGGGTTGTTTGGGTGGGTATATACATGAGATGTCTTGGGATCAATGCTAGGAATGGGTGGTAGTGAAGATTTTTTTTTTTAGTTCTTTTCCTTATAGCCAAACTATTCTTCTTCTTTTATTATGCTAACAAGCCTAAAATATTTTGCTATCAAACACTAATACTCCTTACCAATCAAACCTTAATGGCATTTTTAGCCAATAAGTATGAGCATTGCCATAAGTAACCCTAGTAGCTATTAATTAATTAATTCATAAATTATTCTATAAGATCCACGGATACTTTGGACTCTACGGACTTGGACATTGGACCAATTGTTCCTCTTCAGCGACCGGGGCCAGGCAAGTGTACCTTGCTATTCTTGTACTTCAGTTACAATATTTAAATTATTAAATAATTACCTATTTGTATATTATTTTATCATCTAGGGCCGTGTATGGTACTTCGCATCCGAATCACATTCGGTTGCCGATGGACATTAGCGTCCGGGTATCGATACTAGATATTCACGCTTGCGTTACCGCGACAACTCATTGTGGGGTACACTCTGACCCTAGGACATGTTCATGTGACACTACATTATTGGCAGAATACCGTACTTGATTGCATCTTGATTTACGAAATTTCGTGTCTGATTTTAGGACGATGACATTGACTCAATGCACTGATTCTTTCTATCGTGAATCGTTGTCCTGGCTAGAGGTCTGACCGAGCATCTCATGGATACGATACGTGAAGTCACATGAGCGGGAAGAATATACACCCTGTGCTTGGGCTACTTTCCCTCATGTTATCGTTGTCTCTTACTCAAAGCCTCGGAGATTCATTAGTTACCACAGTTCCTTATCGGAACTACGGAGATTTCATTAGTTACTGGAGTTCTGTATAGGATCTCCGGAGTACACCGTGACAGCTCACGTATTCGAGTGATGTTTCTTAAATTGCATTAGCATTTTAGTTGGTTATGTTAGATTCACCCCTTTTACAGTTATCTTTATTTACCATATATATACTTGCACTGTTGTACTTTTGGCAGCAGATTGTGAATTACGGGGCAGCAGCAGCACCAGAGGACAGAGCTGCAGCAACAACCACCACCTCCGTATCTCCCGCAGATGCCATACATGCCATTTTTACCACCAGGACAACAGGTGGACGGGTAGCAGATGTATCAAATGATTTACGCCATGATGCAGGCCCAACAGCAAATTCAATATCAGGCGCAGCAGCACTAGACATATACTCTGAGGGAGAGTATCGTTACTGTGCTGGAGTAGGTGACACCACCAAAGTGACGACAATCGACTGAGTCTATCAAGGACTTCCGTCACATAGTGCCCCTTCCTTTTTCAGACACAGAGGAGCCCACAGAGGTTCATACATGGCTTACTAGCATCGAGCACCAGTTGGAGGCCGCAGAGCTTCCAAGGGACAAATGGATGAAGGCCGTAAGGATGCAGCTGACGGGAAACGCACACCACTGGTGGTTGGCCGAGGATAATCGGCTAGGACCCGACCGGGCCACTTGGGAGGAGTTCTCCAGATTCTTCAAGGACATGTTCATTCCGGCTACAGCACGAGCGGAGCTTCGGAACAAGTTCATGCATTTTACCCAGGACAACATAAAGATCGAAGGGTACAACACGAAATTCCTCCGTCTGAGCTGATTTGCCCCGTATTTGATCGACACTAAGGAAAAAAAGGCCAAGAAGTTCTATGACGGCCTGCGCTTTGAGCTACAGATATTGGTAGGATCAGCCACACCTACCTCATACTCGAAGATCCTGATAGCAGCTCGACGTCAGGAGCGCATCAACCAGAGGGAGGCTAGCATGAGGCACCCTAATTCAACAACAGCACCAGCTAGGGCACCTCAGGAAGGACAATCGAAGCATCCTTAGATTCATCAGCCACAGAGGGTAGCAGCAGCAGCAGTATCGGGGGGCCCTACTTGCCGTTACTGTGCCATGGCAGGCCATGCCGTGAAGGATTGCCGACGCATATTGGGATAGGGGCACGAGTACGTGGGTACGTCCTCCTCCTCGGAGAGTGTCATGACCTACACCTGGTATAGGGGCACGAGTACATGGGTATGTCCAGCCTACGTCGTAGCATCGACGGTAGAACGTTAGGTCAAAAATAGTAACATATCCAATGAATATATGAGTCACAACCTGTCAATGATATCACATCTTCAAAGGAGGACAATATATATATATATATATATATATATATATATATATATATATATATATATATATATATATATATAATGTTCATACTTGTGGGACGCGAAGGCGACAGAAATTCCAAGTTCTTTCACGCTTGCATTCAGAGCAAGTGTGCCAAGCTTAGCATCCATCATGTGGTGGATAACACCTGGAGAGTTCTCTCTACCAACGCTGACATTGTGATGGTAGCAAGTCGATTTTTTGAAGCCCTATATACCAAAGTTACCGTTCAATCGGATCGCGATCTACTGATGAAGATTACACTGTTAGTTCCAGAGGAGGCGGATCTTGAGCTCTGCTCCTCCATATCCGAAGCCGAATTATGGACAACCCTCACTACACTCGATCCGGACAGTGTCGTCGGTCCGGATGGATTCAACGGTCAGTTTTACCTCTCATGTTGGCGGATCATAAATGAGGACTTGGTCGAGGCAGGGAACGCATTTTTGGTGGGACTTTATTTCTCAAAGGCAATTTTGAATACTCTTGATTTCGAAGACCTCCAACCCGAAGACCTTTTCCAACTACAGGCCCATTAGTCTTTGTTCTTTCTTCAAAAAGCTTATTTCCAAGGTGCTGGCGTCGCGTATGGCCACGCTTCTTCCGACGTTGATATTGGAGGAACAGAGTGGCTTTGTAAAGAACTGTCACATTTTTGAGAACATATTGCTAGCCCAAGAGCTGACAGTCGGCATGGTCGAGCCGAACAAGGGAGGGAATGTCGCCATCAAATTCGACATGGAGAAGGCGTACGATCGCCTGGATTAGCAACATCTTATCTGGGTTCTCAGACATTTTGGTTTCTCGGAGAGGTGGATCGGCATCCTTTGGCGGGCCGTCAGCGATGTGTGGCTCGCCCCAGTTATCAAATGTGAGGCTATAAAAGCTTTCAAAACTTCGCACGACGATCGTCAAGGTGATCCACTTTCTCCATGTCTTTTCATTCTTGCAGCGGAGTTACTCAGTTGCAACTTGGTCTCGTTAAGCAATGAGCGAAGGTCCTTGCATTATCGAGCGACGAACGGCCGCCCTATTATTTTGCATCTGGCATTTGCATACCACATCCTTATCTTTGCGAACGAAAATCAGCAGATAATTCGACAGATTTGCAGTATGTTAGCTAGATTTGAGCGACCTTCAGGCCAGCGGGTGAACCAGGAAAAGAGTTGCATCTATGTCCCTACATCTCGCGAGTCTGAAGCCAGGCACACGCTATAGAGGTTATCTGGATTTTAGGTTTTCTCACCGCCATTTGTCTACCTTGGTTATCCTATCTCCAATAGTCGGTACAACGCAACTCTATTCGAACCACGCATTAGTAAAATCTAGAAGAAGATCGCGGGGTGGCACCTCAATCTTCTATCGATAGGAGGTAGACTGTCACGCCCCAGTACCGGAATACTGAGACGGACTAGGCCAGCTACTCCGTATGAGGTATATAAACATCATACGGCAATCGTGGCTGTCAAGAGACAAGGGGGTGCATGCTACAATCAAGTCTCCTATGGTCTCACAGAGCATCTAGGTCTCAATCAATCAAAATAAGAAACAGTAAATAATGATCATATAAGACAAAGCAGTAAGGTATCCCCGTCGTATCATCAAAATGATTCATTAGCCTAGCTATACAAAATGATAAGCCAGTACCGAGAGTCAATAGTACATAACTATAGTCAGCTGCAGTCTGATTTAATTACAATTATGTTAGGAACTAAATGTCCAGAACTGTCGGCTAAACAGGTGCCAGTGGCTAAATGCCAAGTACAAAATATAAGTTATCAGAGCGGTGAAGAAGAAACTCACTCATGGCCCTTGGCGCCCATACTCCTGGTCTGACCATTGTAGGGGTGTGTATCGGTCGGTGGTCGACCTATTTGGTCACAACCGAAGTTGAGCCGAAGTTAATCGGTTTGAAAATAATCACAGCCGAACCAAACCAACCAATTGGTTGGTTCGGTTTTGAAACCGACCGACTTGGTTCGGTTTAGATCTGTTCGGCTGATCGATTTTGATCAGACAAAACATTTCAAGTATATAAAAGTGTTTCACAAAGTAAATTCACACAAAAATAAATTCTAACCATCTTTTGTTTGGAAGATGTTTGTATGAGATTCTAAAATGGACAATAATCTTCTAAGTAGATCACTTCCATAATGAATTTCTTCCACAAATCCAAAATAATTCTCGAAAATAAACTATAATTCTAATAGATCTATGAATTGAAGATGAAAAATAAACAAACAATGAGATGGATAAGTTGGACCGGATATAAACCTAACTTTAGGTTGTTACTAACTAGGTTCGATTTAGATCGATCTAAGCGGCTTTTGAAATGACCAAACCATAAACCAAACCAAATCGGTCGGTTTTTTTTAAATGGTCAAGTTGAACCAATCCGACCGGACCATCGGTTCGATTAAAAACAGACCGACTCAGTTTGGTTTGGTTCGATTTGGTTCAAATATGCACACCCCTACACCATTGTTTGGGTAGAAAGCTGGATCCTCTGGTGCTACTACGATATCTGGCCAAACAAAACCAGCGGGGTCTGGCCCTGAATAACAAGTACGACAAGGGAGCACAAAAGAGTGAGATAAAACGCAAGCGTAATAATAATAATAATAAAAGGCTTCCAGTCGCAACTTTGGTCCATAGCCTATCGCAGCACAATAGTCCAACCCAACAACCAAACAAGGACATGGGTTGTACCACGTACCATGATAGTCCATGTTTCTCAGTTACTAACAGAAGAAACATCTCACAAGCAAGTCATTTTACAAGAGGCCAATCAATCCTACGACTTTCTATGTTTTGCCTGGGTTATCCCAGTAATGCAAATTATAGGAATCCTCAGATCGTATCGCATCCCAGCAGGGCTAGCCAATCTATTTTATATATATATATATATATATATATATATATATATATATATATATATACACACACGTAGCACTTTGATTATGCACCGATCCCCCGTAAGGCCACCATGCAAAAACATATAACACATAGCACGTAGGAGTCAGATATAGTCATCCACTATAGGCGGATGAAACTGTATCCGTGGCGGCCAACCCGACACGTCAGGACAGGACCTGGGGTGGCTGGTGACGTACGATCTCGAGATTATGTTCCCTCCCAATGTTTTACCGATTTAAGTTCCTTAGATTAACCCTATTTTAATCTTAGAATTACATGTTGTGGTCACATGGTCATCCTTCCATATGTCGTACCATAGTTCGTGTACCCTAAGTATGAATCTATATCGGCTCAAGAGTCCCAAATCGTAGATCCATGCTTAGTGTAATGCATCAAACAACAATCAATATACCACAATACTATTACTGACCAATTATCATGACTGTGCTGGAAGGTACACATATATTGACATATAATACGAATGATCACTTAGCACGTAGAATCATACCTCAGTGCACTCATTAAATAGCACCGCAGTGCATACTAATATTGTATCTCAATACACACTTAGAAAATGTACCAGCACGTATACAAGTAACCAAGTCAGGAACACGGTCAAGTCAGGAAGTCACATGGACCCCTCGTGTCATAAAATTCACATATGAATTCTGGTTAAAGTGAGACATGAAGATTCTTGAAGCCAAGACAAAGATTTACAACTTTCATGTTGGGAGTTGGGAGAAATTCTAGCCACAAATCAGCAAAATAGGGCGTAAAACAGCCAAAAACAGCCAAAATAGGCACTATACGACACTATGCAAGCTATACAGCACTATATAAGCCTACGGCACTATTCATCCATGCGGCACTATACAAGCCATGCGGCACTATGCAAGCCTGCGGCACTATTCAAGCCATACGGCACTATTTATCTATGCGGCACTATGCAAGTCTGTGGCACTATTCATCCATGTGGCACTATGTAAGCCTGCGTCACCATGCAAGCCTGCAGCACTATTCAAGCCATGCGACACTATTTATCCATGCGGCACTATGCAAGCCATGCGGCATTATGCATCCATACGGTACTATGCAAGCCTACGGTACTATTCATCTTGCGGTACTATGCAAGCCTGCAGCACTATTCATCCCTGCGGTACTATTTATCGTCCCTGCCAGAATCAGGACAGATGAACATAGAAGATATCCAAATATTGCTTTAGCCATAACTTCCTCAAAATAAGTCAAAATCTAACTTTTTAAAGGTCAAAATTGGATAGAATAAGATTTTCTACAACATAGGACCATTAGTTTTCGAAAACAACCAAGTTTGATAGATCAAAACCATAAAATTTCATAAAAATCCTGGTTTTAGAAACTTAGATCTACACAAAACTAGCCATTAAAATCAAAAAATCCAAGAACTAAACTTGTAGAGAATGAAGAGAAGAACAATATAGACTAATAATATCAAAGGAAAAATCAAAAAATAAGAATGCAAGAATCTCTCCATTTGGTGCAAGGTGTACTTGACTAAATGTTGGTTGGAGGAAAAATGAAATAAAAGTGAATGAGGAGAGAGAGAGTATAGAAGAGATTATATATATGGGTTGGGTTGACTCATAAAACCCTAATCTTAAGCATGCTCTAAACCATATGACTAATGACATGTTAAAAGCTACATGATACAACTAATTAAATAAAATCCTAACCACAACACGGTTCAGAAATCTTATCATCGAAGTAGTGAACCCCGCCTACAACTTGACAAGGACAAGGGGTAGCACAATAATCCGCGAAGAGATACTGTTCCATGCCATGGCCAGTTACAAATACATGATACATACAACCAAGATACAGGTGCCAGATACCATATACAGAAAATTAAAAATTTACGTATTCCGGGAACGGGGAGTGACATAGACTCATTCTCCTTAAACATGTCCTCGCTTCTATGCCTATCTATATTTTGTCGGTGAGCAATATCACTCTCTGTTTCCGAAATACATAATTTTTTGCTTTTTTCTGTATATGGTATCTGGCACCAGTATCTTGATTGCATGTATCATGTATTTATAACAGACCATGGCATGGAAAAGTATCTTATCGTGGATTAGTGTACCACCCCTTATCCTTGTCCGGTTGTAGGCGTGGCTCACTGCTTCGATGATAAGATTTTGGACCGTATTGTGGTTAAGATTTTTATTTAATTAATTTAATTAGTTGTATCATGCACCATTTAACATGCCATTAGTTATATGATTAGGTCATATTAGGGTTAGGGTTAGTTGAACCAACCCATCCCATAATATATATTCTCTTCCTCACTCTCTCTCCTCATTCAATTTTTATTTTCTTCCTCAAAGCAACTTTTATGCAAGTACTTCTTGCACAAATGAGTGACCACTTGCATTTTTTATTTCTTGTTATTTCTTTGATATTATTAGTCTAGATTGTTTATCTTTTCATTCTCTACAAGTTTAGTTCTTAAAGTTTTTGACTTTAATGGCTAGTTATGTGTAAATCTAAGTTTCTAAAACTAGGGTTTTATAGATTTTCATGGTTTTGATCTATCAAACTTGGTTGTTTTCAAAAACTAGTTGTTCCATGTTGTAGAGAATTTGATTTCATCCAATTTTGGCTTTTGAACTGCTTGATTTTGACTTCATATATATGTAGAAGTTATGACATTTTTGTGTTCATGGGTTCCGACACATCTTCGGTATTGTCGGGACGATGAACAGTGTCCCGCATGCGCTTTGCGTGCCCCGATTCGACGAACCATTCGTCCCATTTCTATTATATTGAATCGATTGTCCTCGCTAAGGTGTGATGCCGCACGAGTCTGGAATTGTACTGGCAAGAACATTATATTTGATTATTCTTATTTGAAAGATCAAGTTAAAACTTCATAAATCTCAGATTAATTGAACACGCAGTATAGGAAGATGGAAATATGCTTTTCATTCATAGCTTGCAATAAAGTGCAAGTCGTAATTACATTGGATGTTGTTACGGCTACATTGATTGAAACAAAAGAAAATACTCGACAAGCTGCCTGAATTAATACTTGTTGTTCCATACATTCGCCCTTTTATACACAAGCCTTCAATGAATTGGCTTCAAAATAATTCAGAATAGGAAGATGCTTCAAAATGCCTCTCTGAACTTTAGCTTCAGTCTAGAGCTCCCGCAGCCCCTGGGGAGTTGGAGGAGGGTGTTAGCACACTTGCTAAGTGGACGGGATGAACCTACTCGTCTAAATCGACTCTAATTTGTTAAGGTAGGCATGCATTGGAGATTTTTTCTATTTAGGTCTAAATAAATTCAGTCCATATTAATAGCCTTCCATTTGAAACAGTAAAGCAAACAGAAAATGTAGCAGTTTACCTCATTCTTACCACGACCGTGCTCGTCCCTGCATAAAAACAGATATTATAATTTCCACCTGCATAAGACAATAGGTGAACATGTTATTTTATATGCGGTCATCGGTGTTAATCACCACGAGGGACTATTCATCATGGCATTACGACGCACCCTATCAGACTAGGTTGCAAGCCTAGTTGAAGGTCCCGTAATGCCTCGTGCCAAGCACGAAATCTCAAATTTCCCTAGGTCGATTCGGTTCCAATGCCCCGGATACTGTTTCGAGGAAACCTTTGTGCACAAGTTGTCCATGACAATGCAAATGAGAGAACAGTTTATCATATAAAACGGAATGCATAGTGTGAATATTATTAAGCAGTATTATTATTTTTCTCAACTCATGCAACTGAGACATTTTTCTAAAAGTCATACTTTCGATATAGCGTCCCGTAGTCACCAAATTCCCCCAAGGCACCGTATGCCGCAACCAACGTTTTATCATTTCATTTTGCAGATCATGAAGTAGTCTGTCTTTTCTAGAACCTTAAACTTTTTCTTTCCGATGTAAAACTTATATTTTAGAGTAATTTACTCTAAATCGATACGTTTTTCTCGAGTTCTTGATCTTAGTGGATTGGCATGCATTTAACTTGGCATCGTCAATTTGAATAAGTTCGAGGCAAAAGAATTTCATTTGCGGGACAGAGTAGAAAAGAATAGGCCGAACCACCCACCAAGTATTCGATCGTGCCGGTAGTCGAAGTGCTTCGCAACGTTCAAGCTTCAGTTACTCGAGCTCCTGTAATGGCACCAACACTTAGTCAAAATTCCTTTTTTAATCCTTTATTTCGAAATTCGTAGAATGCATTCAGAAAACGACGCAAAAACACATTCATCAAAACCAAGCGGCGAAAGCTCCAAGAAAATCTTACAGCAGTCTGGTCCCGTCGAAGGGACTCTTATATAGAACTCACTCGCCGCGACGCAGCCTGCAGCATCTGTCACGACCCGTACCCATTTTTTTAAACGGATACGAGACGTGTCCAAGCCAGCCTACGCCGCAGTATCGACGGTAGAACACGGTCACGGCCATGAAGATCAAAATCACACATAATGCTCATTCACATAATTAATTTAACTTACAATATTCACAAGTTTTACATTTGCTGAAAAATATAAACTTGTACAAATATTTGAATGACTACAACTCCACTATCTAGCTAGTCTCTAGGCTTTTGTCTGCAAGTACCCCCGTATCTCCCCTGCTAAGTGAATTCACGGCTAACCTGAAAAATATGGTTTTCAGTCAGGAATGGAACGAGCACAATTCACTGAATACAATTTCAAATAAAGAAAATGACTATACAACAGAGGTTAGACATTAATTACATGTTTTAAAAATAAACATGAAATACAGAAAACCAATAGCAGATAAATAGACACAAAATACTTTTCCCAACTGTTAGAAGTACCTTTGATATGTGATCAGTCTGGGATACTACACCGCACGGTCTACGAGGTCTTCTTGCAAAAAAATAAGCACGGTCTACAATGTCTACTTGCAGAAAAATAAACACGGTCTACAAGGTCCACTGCATGAAAATAAATATGGTCTACAAGGTCTACTGCATGAAAATAAACACGGTCTACGGTCGGATCACACATCCTTGGTACTTCTCATTTCCGACTCAACAATTTATAATAGAGTATAAAAATTACATAACTAATGGCCAATCAATGAAATATAGTAAATATCAATATCGAAATATAGACAATAAACTGTACTCGTCTGTGGTCCTCTGCTGGTGAAACCGACAATCTGAACCACTCAATGTGCCACAATAGTCAAAACCCGTACAACAGTACCCGAAAGCTGAAATAAACATTACCAATATTCTTAGAATAGTCAAAATAGCTAGGATTGCCTGTCCTTAAGTCCAATTCTGGACACAGGGGCAAAACGGTAATTCGGACCAAAACGGTGTCCGCCGTTGGACCCGCTTTGGACCGAAAAGCGTGTCAGAGTCAACGGTCTCTAAAGTCGTCAAACTACATGTCTACGGATCTATTTTTTTGATACGAACCTGTTCGTATGTCCAGAGTTGGATTCCGACAGGCCGTGCACAAAATTGCCCGTTGAGTTGGACCGTGGGGCCCGTAAAACGGCGATCCGATCAACTGTCTCAGAATCGGACCAAACTTGGCGTACAGGACCAGAAAAACGATACGGACCTGTTGGCGCAAGTTTCGTCTCGATCTGACGAGCGTGCACAAAGTAATTGGAGTTTGTGCAAAGGGGCCGATACGGTGAATTTCGACGTATACGCATCAAATACGTCGCGCACACGCGACCAATTTGAATTCCGTCAAAGACCACACGACCACGAAGCTGTTACGCACCTTTCGATGCCTTCGGTTCGCGACCACGTCGCCCGAAATGGCAGGACGCATGTCGTACCGAGGGATTTTCTAGATTTTCTACAATTTTAAAACAGGTTTTTCGCCAAGTTTGGAATCCGATTTCTCGACGCACAGTCGACGAAATCCGATTCTACGAAAAGGGAATCGGAGTCCTATAGGTTGTCTATGAGATTATTCAATTAGGTTTTCAAGTCGATCGTCGGTTAGATAGAAATCTGACTTCAAACAGGGAGTCTCTAACTGTTAAAACTGTTCATACTCGACCAGAATTTTCGCCAATTGTTGGCTCGATTTATGACGTGTATATCGTGACCCAACTAAATCTACTTGAAGAGAATTAAACCAGGTTAGCTTGGGTTCATACCTACGAAGACGGTTTGCGAGATGATGGAACATGGAGGTCGTGGTCGTCCTGCGAAACGCTACCAATGCTACCGTTGCTGCTGTTCTATTTTTCAACAGCGCGCGCTCGGCTTCTCCGGCCGACGGCGGATGCGGCGGTCGTCCGCCGACGGAGGGTGGTCGCACGGTGGTCTGGGATGGCGTCGAGTTGGGGAGGCGCTGTGGTATTAGGTTTTGATGTGTCCATCTCCTCACGATTCCTCTGTTTCTATATATAATATATACACGCTATGGGTTCACCCGAGCGGGGAAGAGGGTCTTCGGCCTGGGCTTTGTAAAGCCTGGGGAGATCAGTTGCTGCTCGGGCTGCTACTGCTTGGGGTTGCTGGGCCTGTGTTAAATGGTGTGTGGAGAAAAGCTGTAGGAAATATGGGAAGTTGGGGCCGCTGGGTTGGGCTCGGCCTGCGGGCTGAGCAACTGTTGCTTTTACTTATTCTTCTTTTATAATTTCTAAGTATATTTCTAAGTATATATATATATATATATATATATATATATATATATATATATATATATATATATATATATATATTTTATATATATATATATCTTTGTATATATATATTTATTTATTTATATACATACATACTTACATATATATATATACACACACATATTATTTATTTGTACACACATATATAAATATTTACACAAAATATATATCTCTATGTATTTTCCTATATATACCTATCAATAAAGAAAATATTATATCTCATCATATTATATATAAATATTTACACGAAATATATATATATCCCTATATATTTTCCTATATATATATATATATATATATATATATATATATATAAAATATATATATATATATATATATATATATATATATATATATATATATATATATATATATATATATATATATATATATATATATATATATATAAATATATATTTTATAAATACACATATATACTTTGTGTATAAATACCATATTTAATCTAAGATATTTAGCATTAATACAAAATGTATTTCCAAATAAATTATTTATATACACATATATACATTTATATATATTTACAAATACCTTCACTTATACATATATATTATTATGTATACGTACACATACACAATACGCAATATTTAATATGTTATATTTATGTATAAATTATAAATCACATGATAACAAATTTAATATAACAATTAAATATAACTTATTAATTATAATAAATAAAATAATAATCTTAATAACAACCCCAATAAAATAATAATAATAGTAATAATAATAACAAAATTTAATAAACCAAAGATGGTGTATATACCATTTTGTACCCTCTAATAATCCCAGAAAATGTACAAGGCCTATTTTTTTACAAATATTATTGAATATCAACTAATAACAATATTTATAATATTTTATTAAGAATATTTAGGAATATTCATTAGATCACTAAAAATGGAATAAGACACAATCATACCAAATGCATCAACACGAATGTCACTAGACGTACCGCATGACTACATGGGCTTGGACTCAGTTCGGGTCCAGTCCGGACTAAAACGGTATAACCGGTTTCTCTAAAACTCAATAATATAATTACATAATAAATAAATCTTCGGTAAGGGTTAAGTCGCAACTTGGCCTGGTTTTCCTAGTTAGGACACACTCATGGCTAAAATTATCTACCGTAACAATTAACTAAATAATTATTTATAAAATCTAAAAATCACCATTCCAATAAAATAAATAATAATAAAAATATTCCAAATTTTCTGGGAAGGGCAGCTACAGCATCTAGGATTTATTCCAAAAGAAGTCGTTCCATTAATTAGATAGATTCTCGTAACATTCATCCAAATCGATTTGATCGATGCCGTAAGGTGTTATCATTTACTAAGCTCAGCGATCCAGTCAGATGGCCATCTAAGTTTTTGACCGATCTGACTTAGCGTAAGCATATTACGGAGTTCGCCGCCTATCGAAACCGGGGTACTACATAATATACCACTAAAAAAAAGTTTCGTCCCGAAACATAAGAATAAGGGTCTGACCTTAAATTAGGCAAACAACGAAGGGTAATTCTCCTTCATCTCCACCTCCATTTCCTACATCGACTCTTCAACTGAAAGGTTTTGCCAAAGCACGCGGACCAAGGAAATCGATCGATTTCGTAATACCTTCTCCTTACGGTCCAAAATTTGAATAGGCTCCTCTGAGTAAGACAAGTCAGTACGTAGCTCTAACTGATTGAAGCTAACCACGTGACTTAGATTTTGTACATATTTTCGAAGTTGTGAAACGTGGAAAACATCGTGCACATTAGCCAAGGCAGGAGGTAGTGCGATCCAATAAACAATCGTTGCAACTTGCTCGATGATCTCGAAAGTGCCTACAAATCTCGGGCTCAATTTGCCTTTAATGTCGAACCGCATCACGCCACGCATGGGCGTTACTTTCAAAAAATATGGTCCCCAACCAAAAATTCTAGCGGTCGTCGACGAAGACCTGCGTAGCTCTTTTGTCGACTTTACACGATATGGAGTCTATCTCGGATCAAGCGAACCTTTTCGATGGCCTGCACCACCAGTTCCGGTCCGATCACTTGTTGCTTTCCGACTTTGTCCCAGCATATTGGATAATGACACTTTTTCCGTAGAGTACTTCATATGGAGCCATCTGAATGCTCGACTGATAACTGTTGTTATACGCAAACTCGGCAAGCAACAAATGCATATCCCAACTAGACTTTAGATCTATCGCACACAGATGCAACATATCATCTAAGATTTGATTCACCCTCTCCATTTGACCGTCTATCTTGGGGTGGTATGCAGAACTAAAATTTAGTTTGGTCTCCATCGCCACTTGTAGGGTCGTCCAGAAATGCGATAGGAATCGCCCTTTTCTGTCCGAAATTATTGTGGTCGGTACCCCGTGCAATCGAACAATCTCGTCGATATAGATTTGTACTAACCGATCGACGCTTCATCCTACTTTAATTGCTATGAAGTGAGACGACTTGGTCAATCTATCAACAATGACCCAAATCGCATCATTCCCTCCGCGACGTCTTCGGAAATCCCACAATGAAATCCAACGAGATGTTATCCCACTTCCACTCAGGAATGGCGAGGTTCTGCGGCTACCCGCTTGTTCTTTGGTGTTCTGCCTTTACTTGTTGACATGCCATGCACTGCGACACGAAATTAGCTACGTCTTTCTTCATGCCATGCCACCAAAAGTTTGTGCGCAAGCCCTTGTACATCTTGGTGATTCCAGGATGTAACGAGTACTTCGCATAATGCGCCTCCATCAGAATTTCTTTTCTGAGTTTGGTAGTTTCAGAAATGCAGAGCCTTCCTTTTAGTCGCATTTTCCCGTATTCGTCTTCCATAAAGTCAGTCGTTCTTTCTGTTGAAATCAGCTCGTACATCTTCTTCAGGATTGAATCATCTTTTTGTGCGGTCCTTATTTTGCTAAGCAGGCTCGACCCAAGCTTCAACTGAGCTAGGTGCAGGTGTCGATACTCAATTTCGAATTCGATACCTATCGCTTCAAGGTCTCACCGTATCTCATTATTTAGGGCCAGTGATCCCATAAACATTCTGCTCAGCACGACGGCTACGACATTTCCCTTGTCTGGCGTATACTCGATCGTTAGCTCCTAATCTTTTATGAGTTCGAGCCAACGTCGCTGCCGTAAGTTGAGTTCTCATTGCGTAAACAAGTATTTCAGGCTTTTATGATACGTATAGATTCTACAAGCCACACCATAGAGGTAGTGCCACCAGAGTTTCAATGCAAATACGATCACTGCCAATTCTAGGTCATGTGTCAGATAGTTTTTCTCATGCTGTTTCAACTGCCATGAAGCGTAGGAGATGACTTTGTCTTTCTGTATGAGTACGCACCCGAGGCCAGTTTTCGATGCATCGTTGAATATCTGAAAGCCTTCTGGACCATGTAAGGATTCACTACAAGAAAAATGATCATTTACGGCACGCAAAACGCGTCGTAAATGATCTTTCACGGCGTACTTCTTTGTGCCGTAAAAGATCATGCCGTAAAAGACCCTATTATTTACGGCACGTTGGGAGCGCCGTAAATGTTAATATACACGCCGTAAATGATCACAAATGAACACCGTAATTGATTTTCTGACAAAATTTTGACAACTATTTACGACATATTTAGTGTGCCGTAATTGCTCTTTCACGGCATACATTTGGGCGCTGTAATAGATATTCACGGAGGGTCAAATACGGCGTACATTTGCACGCTGTAATAGCTATTCCCGTAGGGTCGAATACGACGTTCATTTTTGATGCCATAAAAGATATTTTCGACAAATTATGTTTACCATTTTGTGACATATATTTAGCGTACAGTAAATAAATTTTGATGAAAACAATCATCAAATTATTATTATTATTTCCATACCTATCCCTATTTATTTAAACAAGGACATCAATGGTAAACAAAGTACATAAACATAGCAAAAACAAGTTAAAAGAAATAGTTCACTGACATATAATCCCAATCAAACTACAAAAGTGAAAAGTAATTAATTCAAATAAACGCAGAAACGTGAGATCATAAAAAAATAATCAGATTCAATAGCCAAAATACATTAATAGCAAACAAGAGATGCCAAAGTATATCATGCCATATTGTTGCATTAACTACAAAACTATTGTAGTACTGAATTCAGAACAATACAATATTTCAATACAAATTGAGCTTGTTTCATACTTTGCCCTACTTTGAGGAAAAAAAAATATAGATCGTCTTCTACGACAAATTTCAGCTCAAATGGTTGTAGAAGAGAAGCTTCAAACACAATGCACAAAAATTTTCATTGATTGATAACCTGCACAAACATAAAATGAGTTTTAGTTCATTATATCCAATTTGATGTACATATAAACACAACAATGAAAAAATATACAAAAACTATAGCATGTTATTCCCACAATGATATAACCTAAATACTTGTGACTAGAATAACTTATACGATCAGCTTCACATAAATATCTGGTATGTGGAACACGTATTTGACAACGTAAGGACACATCGACATGACAAAGAACCTATTTGGTTTGTCCTAGTGTATATTGAAGTGTCTGGGTTATACGTGTCCGGGTTATATTAAAGTGTCTGGGTTATCGTCAGTGCTTCCTAGACGAAAACAGAAACAAAGTAACTCCCCATTTTCCAATAAATGATTGTATCTAACAATAGGTCTGCCACAATATAAATGCCAAAGGATAGTAATAACTACATTAATTGACGAGAACAAATTCACAACTTCCATGCAGGTGCCATCAATTTATTAGGAGGAAAATGAGACACAAGAATATTATTTCCACATATTCAAAATAGAAAGACAGATTGCTAATTCTATGTACGACATTAATGACTTCCTGAATAAGAAGGGAACACATGAATCAGAGAATATCAAGGCTCAAAAGTTCTTAATCTTATGGACCTGAATGATAGTTTATGCTGACAAAATTAAGGAACACACACATAACTTAATTAGTCTCATACTCATATTTACCATCTATACATTACTTTATCAGATATTTGTCGATAAAGGAAACATAATAGAGCTGTTACATGTTTAAACTAATACATTAGTGTGCTCAGCTAAGAAACAGAGATTATAGAATGAAGGATGAATGTCTAACAGATTTGAGGGTTTTTTCCAGACAGAAAAGGTCACAGCTTCTTAGAGGTTTGTTGCCAATCTCCAGCAACAGACATGATAATTCATACTTTGCTACTTGAATCATTTCATTTTGAGCCTTCAAACGACATCAGTTGCATGGCATGACCTGAGAATATTTCCAAAATTAAGCCTTCAAAACCAACAGCAGTTTCATTGTTCCCTCACTTGGTCTCATGGCATGTTGTTCAGTTGTTCGAAAACAAACAGTTTCATTTTCAAATTTCTTTACACAACATCAACATTATATGGACGATTGCCAATGTGATGCTCCGGATGACTTTAATTTTACTCCGCACTGCTTGATTGGATTCATCCAACGGTCAAAGTACTCAATGCCTTAGGAATGCATGTAAAACTTTACTCCGCACGTACCCTAATTCTCTTTCACTACAGTTTAGAATCCTTGCGGGGAATCACACAAAATTACTGTTCCATTTGCCAAATTTTCTTCTTCTTTGTTGAAAGCACCAGGTTTTGTAACAAATTATCACAAACATATAGTATGGAAATGTTCAAAACAAATATACCAACCTACTGGTTTGGTGTTATATTCCAAAAGGAAAAAAATACTTAGAATGGTGCTATTTCAAAAGCAGTAAAAACTTAACAGGGGATTTGTATTGTGATTTTTCTGATCTGGAAAAGTTTTAAGTGTGAATCTTCCATAAACTCAAACCAGTTGCCAATTGCCAAGCTTGAGTACCTTTATATTTATAAAAGTGTTTGGACTAAGGGTGTAAACAAGGAGGAATTGCCTTGTTCAAATCTTATTTTGTAGCCTTAATTTAACCAATATGGATCCTTTGGCTTAAAGAGTCACTGGCTGCCTTTGTGGATAAGCAAGTTTCACAAGACGTAGAGAATGTTGGTTTACCTTCAGGAAGAAAAAAGGCTTCGACAGTGCAAGAATGAAAGAAACTTCTAATGGGGTTATATTGGTTTATGAAGAAAAAAGACCTTCTGAAGTACAAAGATGACCTCTAATTCTAGACTAGTCAAGATCACTCCCTTATTAGTTCATGCCAAACAAACTTCTCTACAGAAATAATAATTATATGCTTGAAAGTGCCATCCCTTCTTCATGCCAAGTAAACTTCTCACATAGGCAAGAACTGATAGAAAACTTGAGCATGCTTCCATATAATGTGTTAGAGAAAAAGTACAAGTACTCCAAAGGTCTCCAGATATCCCTGCTAGATACCTTCAACTGAGCATCCAACTAATTGCTGAGCACGTTCTATTGTTTGGAAAAGGGAAAAGGTTAATACTTGAAGCTACAAGGAAGTGTAACATTACCTTCTTCATAGAAGGACAGTCAGCCAAAGACTCAAAAAAGTCATAGTGTCACACTAAATTGCATGAATTAGATTATCACCTACTTTTGGTCAAAAAGATCATACACTTTCACCAAGCTGAATTAGCTTATCACCTTCTGTTGGTCAAAATGATCATACAGTCTCCGTCCGACGCCACGAGGCCTCAGCCTAGCGCCGGCTGGTTTTCCTTCTCGTCCGAGAAGGAGGATGCGAAGGGCTGCCGGTAGACCGTAGAGGACGACATGTACAACATTTTGAGAGGCAAGCTTAGTAGAGTATACGCAGCACCTCCGGAGGAGAGAACCAAGCGCATTTCCTTGTGTTCTTATGTGGTTAGAACATAGATGGCTTGATGCATAGACACTCGAATAGGGTGTGTATCAGCCTATCAGGTAGCAATTCTTATTGGATACTCACAGGACATATCGATTTAGAAAAATAGAAGTTTTCTGGATGCAACAGTGATATTTTTGGTGGTTACCCGGCTGGTATAAATAGTGCTTGCATCATAGCCTTTGAGGCACGGATTCTTCAAACCCTGATACACACTCCAATAGGCTGTGTATCATCCTATCAGGTACCAATTCTCATTGGATATTTACAGGACATATCGATTTAGAAATGTAAAAGTTTTCTGGAAACAACAATGATATTGTTGGTTGTTACCCTGTTGGGATAAATGATGCTTGCATCATGGCCTTTGAGGCACATATTCTTCAAACCCCGATACACACTCGAATAGGGTGTGTATCAGCAACTTCTTGGATAACAGGTAATATTCTCTATATTTTATGGTCCTAAAATGGAGATTGACCAGTATTGAGAAGTGTTTAGGACAATTGACTAATGCAAGAAATCCAAAATCAAAATTTTAGATGGTGAATAATGTCCAGATGAGCTTATTAAGATTCACAACCTACAAATTATCATCCATAAGATCTTGAGACTATGTTGCATCAAGACCAATATATAAACCACAAAAATTAAAAAACCTAGGATTCCAGATAAGAAAACAACAATATAACATGTAGGAGAGAAATATACATACTCTAACTCCACCATGTACACCAGTTGAGTAGAGTTTTTTTGGAACTTGACCATCCAATTCATTGTTGTTCAATAACCTGCGTAGAAGGTGAATGATAGTAGATTATGTTAAACATATAAAGATGTTCATATGTAACTGAGACATAAGTGTTAGCCAAACAGGAAGCATGCTTCACCAGAAATGCATATATCCAATTTATCTGTTTGTCAGTGTTCCTGTTTGCCTAGTTATAATTATTGTGTTCCTCTTCTTCCTCATTGCAACAAGATACAGAAAACAATAGAGGGATCATTTGTTATTGGCTATTTTAATCATGTTCTTCCATTATGCTATGTAAGGGTTGTTTCCTCTCTAACATTAAATATGTAAGTGCTTTAGCTTTTGTAGACGATACCTCAGAACAAACTGCCTTGATTAATTTACCATGTAATATAAGAAAATAATTGGTAGGAAGCATGGAGAGTCCAAAATTGGTGCCATGTCTCACGTCACGTCGGACACAATACTGTTACTTAAAAATACACAAGGCACGCCAATATCGACATTGTGTCCTTGTTGGGTGTGAATCGAGTCGTGTCATATTTGTGTGCACGAGTGAAATTGTAGAGTTTCAATGTCCTTCTGAGAAGCTAAGGAGACCAATCAGAGTTCCTGAAATTGTAGAGTTTCAATGCTACAACAAGGTTGGCAGATTTTCTTTTTATTCTTGTACTACATAGTTTTTTTAGAGCAAAAGGAGGCCCTTTTATGGTTCATGGGATGAGGAGGAACGGCCAGGTGCTTGCAGGTTGTGGACTAGTCAACGTTTTGATGGTCCTATATAAATTTGAAGCAATCATGCACTCAATAGTTTTACTTATATCTGACATTTCCCTCAATAGTTTTTTACCACTATTTCTCGTGACATACTCTTGTCTTGCAAGTCCACTGATTCCCTCTCCCACAAATTTAGCTTGATTCCCTCTCCCACTATTTCTCGTGACATACTCTTGTCTATGAGTCAGTATACAGGTGAACCCAGGTTTAGAAGGAATGGGGAAATAACATGTTTGATAACAACGATGAACCAACTATAGAGCGTTATTGCCAATTATTCCCAAATCAGGAAGGCTTCTATAAAGAAAATAACATGTTTGATAACAACTATGAACAAGGCAACAAATTCTAGCGGGTATAATAGACTTTCCTCCTTCTAGAGCATGAGGTGTGTGTCTTGTGTGAGAAAAATGTATCAGCAATGAATGACAAAGAGTAGATATGATTCAAAATTTGAATGATGTCTTGTTCAAATGTTGCAAAAACTAGTAATGCAATATGAAATTTTCGAATGAAAAATGTACAAGTGATTCCTCGTCTTGCAAAAGGCGCTACTCACTATCATCCGAAGCAAAAAGGCTTTAATGATTTCACCATTCTAAAGTTAGTTTATTGTTAGGAGTGAGTTGTTGATCTGTTCTGGATTATAAGATAAACAAAAGTCAAACAAAATGATGTTAAAAAAGCATACTTATGTGTGAAGTAAGTAATAGGATGATAAAAACAGATGCCTACAAATTAATTATACAAGTAAAGGTTCTGAGTTGTCGTACCCAATGTAATCTGCTCTAGAACGATCAAGGCCACTAGACCCTGCCCAAGAGGCTCGATGTTACCCCCACCAACCACTATAGCAACCTGAGTAGTGAGTTTGTCAGGCTGATAAGGATGAGCACCGACGCGTCCGAGGAATTTGAGGCTTGGCCATCAATGGAGGAGGGAGGTCGAAAGAGAGGCTGCGTCCGGTTGCATCGGGCGGTGACGCATCGACCAGCTCAGGGGCGACATGCAGCCGAGGGGGTCGATGGCCGTGGGCACACAACCAGCAATGTCTGGGGACACCGACGGCTCTGCCCACGTAGGGAATGGTGAGGCGAAGGAGGTGGCAGCTGAGTCGAGGGGTGATGGTGGATGCCGCGATGGAGCCCGAGCTCAAGCTGCTCGCCAGGAAGAAGAAGAAGATGATGATGATGATGAAAGGGGAGGAGGAGGAGTTATTAGGTTAGGGTTAGGGTTAGGAATTCTATTAGAAGGGGAAATGAGATGAGGAAAACCAAATAGAGGTTGAGATGGCTGCTGCTAGGTTAAAAAACAAAAGAAGGAAGCTGTTGATTTGGATTTCAATATTGGCCTCTGGATGACCATCCAAGGGGCAAAACAAAAGGAGGGATTATGGAGGGGTTAGTCTTCCTTTGGATGAACAATGTGGACAAATTTTGGAGATCCAACGGTTAGGAGAAATATTTGTTAGAAAAAATTCCAAAAATTTTGGTTTAGGCTGCCAAATAATTGTCTTTCCTGCCGAGGTTATTCAGGACGGTCTCAGGATTTATTTGGGACGAAAAATATTAATAGTTCCAAAAAAGAGATCCATTTTCCAATCGATCATAAATAAAAAAAAATTTTACAAAAAATATAACAATATCAAATATTAATTTTTTAGGACATTTCAAACTAGTGTTCATAAAAGTGTTGTCCCAAAAGTCCATCTTTTTTGTAGTGACCCATATTGAAAACATTCAGATTTTATTTAGGTCTGGTCAACATTAGCATTAATATTAAAATTTGTATTTAAATTGAAATTTAAATTAAAGTTATGGACTATTCTTTTTTTCCGCTTAATTATCATTTTATTTATTTATTTATTTTTGTTTCAAAATTTAAATCTCACGTTAATTTAAAAAAAAAACTTATCGCTATATTAAAAATAATACATATCCAATCATTTATTTTATTTTTCAAATATAGACTGATACATTTTAATTTAGTTTTAGTTTTAGTTTAATTTTAATTTTAATCTTAACATTAATATTAAAAATTAACATAAATATATAGATTAAATAAGTTATTCTTAATCTTAACATCGTGCCAAAATGGGAAAAATGGATACCGTAAAAACGTTATTCTTAATCTTATCATCGTGCCAAAATAAGTTATTCTTAATTCTTAATTTTAATCTTAACATCATGCTAAAATGGATGCAATAAATAAGTTATCAATTACGGCGCGCACAATGCATGCCGTAAATAAAACAACATTCACGGTGTGCGAAGGAACACCGTAATTGAGTTCTCATTCACGGCGCAAGAGAACGCATGCCGTAAATAAGTTAACATTCATGGCTTGCGAAAATGAATGCCATAATTAAGTTATCATTCACGGCACAGGAAAATGTGTGCCGTAAATGCGTTTGCAATTACGGCGTGCATGTAAAACACGCCGTAAAAAACACAAAATTTGACTCATTTATGGCGCGCAGAATTGCACGCTGTAAAAGAGTGTCATTTACGGCGCGCAGGAAATGCGTGCCGTAAATTGTGCGCCGTAAAAGATCATTTTTCTTGTAGTGATTGTAGCTGAGATGAGCCGTTGCTTCAACTCTTGAAATATGGATTCGCAGTCGTCACTCCATTCAAATACGCCTCCCTTTTGGGTGAGGCGAGTCAGAGGCGACACTAGTTTTGAAAAGCTCCGTACGAATCTTCTGTAGTAGCCTGCTAAGCCTAAGAAACTTTGAATGTCGCTAGCCGAAGTAGGTCGTGTCACGACCCGCACCCTTATGAGGGGCACGAGCATGTGGGTACGTCCAGCCTACGCCGCAGTATCGACGGTAGAATGCTGTATATAACGTCTGTAAATACTACGACTAACAGTATAAAGGTACCTGTACACTATATACACTCAGAGTGGAGGTGACATAATAACACAGTCTCAATCACAAAATAAAACTAAGGTATATAGCACAGAAGGGAAAATATGATAGATGAAATAGGAAATAAGTCCAGTGTTCGACACAAGCCCAGATATATACACAACATCACGGGGTCACAAAATATAACATAGAAAGCTACAGTCTGAATGAACTAGCTGGATCGCAGTCCAGGCAACTCAACTAATCTACACTACTCTGGGAGTGCAAAGTCTAGTGGCTCTACTATAAGGCCACGGTCCTGGACTACTCCATCTAGCGCGAGCCTATAATAGGTCGAGCAGTCTGTCTCAGAATCATCTGTAATATATCAACGGTATCCTGTCAGAAAAATGAGCAAGTATAAGTACTAACAGCAGTTCCATGTGAATTGACAAATTCTATAAGAGACAGTATAATGAACTACAAGACAAAGATATATGAAGACTTGGGAATCGTTCGGAAGCTGAGTTACAACCCTTAAACCAAACAAGGACCGGGGTTGTAACTCTTCTCCCGAGCAGAACTTAGTCTCCAATCAAGATATAACATAAATGCATGTAGAACATATGAGTAACTGAATATCATAGCATGGTGAGAAAGTACTGAATGTAGAACAGAGCAGGATATATGATAAGATAAAGTAAATATAAAATGTGCCTTGAATTATTAGAGCGTTATGTGATCGACTTGGGATAAGTGTCATGACAGGCTATCCACTTGGCCCGACAATCACAAGAAAATCTGGGAAGGGTCATGCCGGCCAACCTGGATAGCGAGCACAAGGTAAACAGGATCTCGCTACACCCTACGTGAGGGAAGAGTGGCGCGAGCACAAGAATATAGTGACAGGGTGGCTTAGATCAAATAGCCCCTAATAATTCCCCATTCCCGAATAGTGCAATGGATCTGGACATGACACGTCATGGCACGCGATTCTATAAGAGGGTAGCAAGTTCCCTTAGAAATCGGTGTCTATACAAGTGTCACGACCCGTTACCCAAATTGTTGGGCCGGGCCGAGCCATGTCCAGCCTACGCTTGTTAAAGCGTAGTAAGCTGTTCTAAGAATAGACAATAAAGGATCTAAGATACTAACAGTTCTAAAATCACATTTAAATGTTCATCACAACACAGCATCTATAAGCGAAGGTAAACAAACACAGATTTAATAATACACTTCCAAGTATCTAACTGGAGACAAAGTCCAGTATCCAAATATAAGAACAGACAAAGTCTAAGTCTACTAAACATATGAAAGATAACTAAGCAAGGTTCCCCGCTGGGGCCTCTTCTGGAGCTAAGGCCAGGTCCTCAATGCAGTACCATAATATGTAACACATAGCGTTTCCTTCTTGAAAAATATACCTACAACGTTATCCTGTCAGGACGGGAGCAAGTACAACCTCTACAACTAAAGTACTGAACATATAATGAAAGAGATGTACAATAAGAAACATGGTGTGATAAGTCTATAAAATAGGAAATACTAGAAACATGACCTCATGGTACACCTGGGATCACAATATCATAGTAACACAGGGAACATGGCATATCTGGAATCATGGTATATCTCATAATCTATCATGGCAAGGATACATATGTCATAAAGACAGATGTATATGTAATGTTTAAAACTGTAGCAGGTACGTGATCGGTCAATAGATGTACAATGTGCTGGGGCACATAATGAAATGTACATACGTACAAGTTAACAAGCATAGGTGTACATCCATACAGATATGCTGGGTAATGGCCTGCGGCAAGGTATGCATATAAAATGCGACCTCGCTCGCTACTGTAGGGGGTCATGATCACGTACACTACTATCAGTTTCCCCATAACCCATATTCTATCATGTGAGAGATACGAGAACAGTAAAAACATGTGAGAGACACTGGGAGTAATATAAGTATAGCCGGTACTGGGAACAGTATGAAACATGTGAATACTCCGAGTAGTATAAAGCATAGTAAAACATGTACTGAGAACCAGTAAGGAACATGTGAAGATATGATAACTGTCCTAAGCATGGTAGGGACCAATTTAATGTAACATGTGAGGATTTAACGTGCAGTTATTCAGAAAGCAGTATTTTAACAGGGTTAATACATGTTCTAGCATTAAAAGACAGTAAATGAGTGTGTAGATGTACTTGCCTCGAGCAAAACAAGAATACTAGTACGAAGATATAGATGTCCGGTGTCCTGTCAATAATGACATACAAACTCAGTTCTAAGCTATGATCAAGATTACACTAGTGGTGTGATACGACTCCTGACTGGATATTAACTAAGTGGGGACCTAGCATAAAAGTCTAATGTGGAGTGCCACTATACACAAACTAAATTCCTAGGGTCTTTATACTAGTACGGGGTGAGGTCCAATACGACTAAAACACAAAACAACATAAAAAGTTGCAAGTCGTAATTATTCAATAATTAAATCTACTGTACACTATGTTCCAACAATTTTTGAGATAGACAAAAAGCTCAAATATATATAAAATAAAGTACCAAAATGATCCTTGTTAATTATAGAAATTTATACTAATTTTTTTGTAATTTATAAACCTTCATAAATATTTATTAAAAATCAACAAACACAAATATACTGAAAATGAGTTCTGTTTTCCTATTTTTATAAAATACCAAAAGTACTTATTAAATACTGGAAAAATTATAATAAATTAGCTAAGTTAACATAGTATTTAAATACAATTTTTCTAAGATTTTTACAGCAATTAAAATATATATAAAAATTCAAAACCAGAAAGTAACAATTTATGGAAAAATAATTAATTATAAATTAAGGATAATACATAATCAAAATCTACAGATGTTGTCGGATGATAAAATAAATATCACCAACGTGTCCAGAACGGTCAAATCAGCTAGGAAAGCCTACCCATAAGTCCAATTTGGATACAGGGGCAAAACGGTAATTTCGGATTAAAATGATGTCCGCCGTTGGACACACTTTGCACCAAAAAACGTGTCGGAATAGAAGTCTACAAAACCTAACAAATTATATGTTCACGAATCCAGAATGATGATACGAACCCAACGGTATATCCGAAATAGGATTCCGATGTGCCGATCTTAAAATGATACGTTGACGCAGACACTTGGAATCCAGTTTGCACCGAAATGCGTGCCGGAGCAAACGTCTTCAAAACTCAGCAAATTATATGTCAACGAGTCCAGAATGACGATACGAACTCAACGGTATATCCGGAATGGGACTCCGATGAGCCGATCTCAAAGTGACCCGTTGACTCGAAAAGTGGGACCCGCTTTGCACCGAAATGCGTGCCTAGGCCCACGTTCTCTAAATCAAGCAAACTTTATATGAAAACATGCCAGAACGACGCCACGAGTCTACTGGTGGTGTCAGAAATTGAATCCGGAGTCCCGGGTTCAAAATGGAATTTTACAAGTGCAATTTAAATAATTCGGACGACCAACTTTGGCGTCGAATTCAACCAACCAAACGTGCTTATAATGAAACGAAACCTAAAGGAGGTAGGAAGAGGGTTATACCAGCTGTGCACCAGAATTGACGGCGTGCAAAACGGAGCTGCGACGACGAAGATACGAACCCGCGAAGTTGGCGTCACGAAACTGTCCAAAAATAGTTCAATTTAAAACGTCAACTTGGTGGCCAGTTTTGAGGTATCAAACGACAAAATTAACGGACGAAAATTGACAGGAGTGAAGATGGATATACCGAGATTGCGACGGAGCAAAGAGATCGCCGATCCAACGGTCGGATCTCCCGAAAAACACGCACGAACTTGCTGCGACGGAGCACGAATTCTGAGTTCCAAACTCGCGCGCGCCGACGGGATCTCGTGCTAAACGCACGAATCATGTGTTTAACACGTCGGGGAGGCCGGTGGTGGCCATGAGGAGTTCGCCGGAGGTCGCCCGGGGGTGTGGAGTACTCGGGGTGGCACGGGCCGGCCACGAAGTGGCGCACGGAGCGGCAATCGCCGACGCGCGTGGCCGTGCGCGCGCGTGTGCGGCTACTGCTGCACGCTGCTGCTGCTGCAGCTTGCAGCTGCTGCTGCGGCGGTGGTGCAGCCTCGCGCGGCCAGGGCGACAGCGCAGCGGCGTGTGGTGGTGGCGGAAGGTGGTGTTGGTGATGGTTAGTGGTGGTGGTTTGCATGGTGGTGATGGTGTTGATGGTGATGTTAATGGTGGTGATGATGATGGTTTATGGTGGTGGAGTGATTATGATGAAAATGGAGAGGGAGGAGGAAGGAGGAGCTCGGCCATAGAGGTGGTGGTGTTCGGCCGAGCATGGAGGGAGGGTGAGAGAGATGTACGTATGTGTTTATATGTGTGTGTGTGTGTAATATAAGTAAAGAGTGAGTGTGAATAGTAGAGAGAGAGAAAGCTATTTGAATGAGAATGAGAGAGAGGTCGGTCCAATTATGGGGGGGTTGTGTGCTGTGAGGGGAGTGAGGGGGTGTAGGTGTAGGTGTAAAGTGAGTGAGAGAGAGAGTTGTTTATATGTATGTATGGGTGTTTGTATATATATATAAATAGAAAGAGAGAGAGGGAGAGAGAATGAGAGAGAGATATTTAGAGAGAGAGAGAGAGTGAAGTCGGTTCAGGGGGGTGCTGTGAGGTGGTGTGGTTTAAAGAGGAGAGAGAATGAGAGTGTGATATTTATATATACATATGTACATATATATGAGATTATTGTAAGGTAGAGAGAGGAAGTGATATTTCCAAAATAGAAAAAAAATAGGAAAATTATGTAAGGTATTTGGACAGTCATGAAAGGGCAACGTGGAGCTTGGGTTCGGGTTCGGTCGAGCTGGGTCGAGTCAAAATCGGACTGGGTGCAATATTCGAATTAAAAATAGGGATTTATAATCATGGATAAATAAATAATATACGGGGACTCCAATAAATGGGACACAAGTTTCATGTGGGTAGTAGGCTTCATGTGGGCCACGTCCATACTTTGGGTTGACTAGGTTGGATCGATGTCGGGTCCCGAAATTAAATTATAAATTAAATCGGGTTTTTACGGTAGATAATTAATTGGCCTAAATTGAACCGAAAATTGTGCGAAGGAAATGGAGCACAAAATGGAGTGTCTGAGTGGGAAACGAAAGTCATGGGTGAAGAGCGTCTCGAGTAGATCATTTATGAGAAGTTAGTTCTGAGAAAACGACTGGTCTGGTGCTCCTAAATTAAAAGTCACGGTAACGTGCAAACGAAGATCAAAGATAAAAGTGGGAATAATTATTCAACGATTAATTGGTCTAAGTTGACCCGAAGTTGTGCGATACAAAAAGAGCACAAGGGAACGAGTTCAAGTGGGACACGATATATCAACAGGAAGATAATCTTGCCTACTTAAAAACCCATGAAAAGAGTTTACAGAGATTGGCATCCCTGACGCTCCAGAAGTCAAAGTTACGGAAAGGCACATAAATGATCAAAACAATTAAATAAATAAAATATTTATCGATAATAATTCATTCAGAAAAATAAAAATAAACCCTGAAATTCAGGGGGCTTACATCCTACCCACCTTACAAAAATTTCGTCCTCGAATGGGTAAAATGTCAACTCTGGGTCAACCAAGCCAAAAACGGTTCAAATATGACATTTGTAGGGTGTACCTAACAAGTCACCTGTCACCTAAGTTTCAAGTCAAACCGAATACCCGTATCCTATATCTTGAAATTTTCGATTACCCTTAAACCACTCTAACATTGAAGCCAAGTGTCTTTCCCTTAGGAATTCCACTCCCGGCTTCCTAGGGTAGTAGGATACTAGCCTATACAACCATTACCTACCAAGTTCTCTAGGTAAAGTGGACATCCAGTCCATCTTACGGTCCATGTTATTCGTTTACCCGTTATCTTGAGTATCGCAAGATACTCAATGATATCGTGCGATACCATCCTCCTAATCCAACACGAAAAAACCGATTTCAACCTAGGAGCCTGCCCACAAACTCTATTTTATATTATCTAAGTCCCCTCCAAGTTTGGACGCGTTCCGACGCTCCTATCTCAAAATCACCCTCTCACTAAATTCTAACTCACCCATTTACTCACTCACTCAATCTCACTTTTCAACTCCCACTTAGAACTAGTTTAGGGGGTTATTTAGAGGGTATATATATATATATATATATATATATATATATATATATATATATATATATATATATATATATATATATAGGTATAGGTATACATACATGGGCTTATGGGGGTGAATCGGGGGTCAAATGGGGGGTGAAATAGCAGCTACTGCTGCTGTTATTGCTGCTTGCTGCTGCTGCTATTTGGGGGGGTGGCAGCAGCCCTTTGCCCCCCCACCCTTGCTGCTGCCATTGCTCTTCTCTTCATCCCCTCTTCTCATACTCCTTTCTCCCCTATTCTCATCCTCCTTCTAACTCTATTTCCCTCTATTCTTCTCCTCTAATTCCTCTCTAAACTCTTCTCTAATTCTCTTTATATATATAAAAACTCACTAATACAATCTCTCATTCTTCCCCCTCTCTATATATATAAATACACACACACACACACACACACACACACACACACACATATATATATATATATATATAAAATATATATATATATATATATATATATATATATATATATATATATATGTGTGTGTGTGTGTGTGTGTGTGTGTGTGTGTGTGTGTTCATATATATATATATATATATATATATATATATATATATATATATATATATATATATATATATATATATATATATATATATATATATATATGAACACACACACACACACACATATATATATATATATATATATATATATATATATATATATATATATATATATATGTGTGTGTGTGTGTGTGTGTGTTCATATATATATATATATATATATATATATATATATATATATATATATATATATATATATATATATATATATATATGAACACACACACACACACACACACATATATATATATATATATATATATAAATATATATATATATATATATATATATATATATATATATATATATATATATATATATATATATATATATATATATATATATATATATGAACACACACACACACACAAACAGATATATATATATATATATATATATATATATATATATATATATATATATATATATATATATATATATATATATATATATATATATATATATATATATATATATATCTATATATATATATATATATATATATATATATATATATGAACACACACACACACACACACACACACACACACACACACACATATATATATATATATATATATATATATATATATATATATATATATATATATATATATATATATATGAACACACTCACACACACACTAAATATGAATATTACACTCCACAACACTAACACAAATATGGAATTAGAAATGCCTAAACCACTTAGAGGCAAAACCTAATTTCTAGGGGTGTCCAAATTGGGGGAAAATTGTAGGACACAACCACAAACTCTAACTCCTCATAGGACACACCAAATGGACTCAAACTCGACACGAATAGGGACATAACCTCGGGGATAAATCCTACGGGGTCCAAACTAATTTACATGATGAAAATAATGAATTAGAGGATAGGTTGTACCTATCGGGAGATTGATTCCCAATGGAAAATTCCTCTGACACGGCTCCATCACAATGAATTGTCTAGGACACAACTCTTCACTCTTGCTCCCAAAAACTTGTAGAAGCTCCACTTGGGATAGAGGGAGAGTTGGATGGAAAAATATTTGGAAAAGAAACCTTAAATGGAGATCAATCCTGAGGATTTATATTCTTTCTCTTGGAAACAAAGCTTGGAAAAGAAGAAAATGAAGAAATTTGAAGTGGGAAGAATGGAAAGAAGGAAAGGGTGGTCGGCCATATAAGCAAGGGTTGGTGCCCTTGCTAATTACAAGTTTGCCCCTCCCTTTGCTTCCTTATGAAGTTAACTTCCTATTTGGTTTTTGGTTGAGTGTTTAGACTAAGTAAAAAAATCATAATTAAGCCTAAACACTCATGGGGGACTAGTCCAAACTCCTAGACCTAAATGTTAAGTTTGGTGGGCCATGGCTAATTAATGTGTTAAACACAACTCAAGTCGAAATTCTCCGGAGTCCCGAATTAAGTCGGAATGCGATAAAATTCGAACCCAACTCCTATAATCATTAAATATTAACATTCATGAAATAAAATTCCTAAAATATTCAAAAATGGAAAATTACCATTTTACCCCTATCTTGGAAAAGTGAGGGTGATAAGTCTATCCACCTTAAAAAATTTGGTCCTCAAAATTGAAGACAACAAACACAGGAAATCACAAACAGAAAAACAAAAGAAATAGATTTATACCTCAGGGCGCGAAAAGATAAGGGAAACGCTCCCGCATGTCTTCCTCCCTCTCTCAGGTATACTCACCTGGAGAGTGATGTCTCCATGCAACCCAAACCAAGGGTATGACCTGGTTCCGGAGCACCTTCTCCCTGCGATCCAGAATCTCCACTTGCTATTCTGGATAGCTAAGAGTATGTCCCACCTGTATCGCTGAATGGTCCAATACATGGCTAGGATCTGCCACGTACCGCCTCAGCTGAGATACATGAAACACGTCGTGCACTCCCTCAAGCCTAGTCGGCAAGTCCAGTCGGTAGGCTACTGCACCGATCCTCTCTATGATGGTGAAAGGTCCGATGTAGCGCGGACTGAGCTTTCCACCGCCGCCAAAGTGAATCGTGCCACATGTCGGAGATATCCTCAAAAATACCATGTCACCAACCTAGACATAAGACAAAACTCAGCACATAAATAACAAACAGTCACAAATAACACAACAGAAAACTGAAACTAACCTCGAACTCTAACGGTCTCCGGTGACTATCGGCCCAATGCCGCTGCCTATCCTGAGCCACCCGAAGTCTGTCTCTAATCAACCTGACCTTCTCGGCCGCATCCACAACCATCTCCGGCCCAAGAAGCGCCCTCTCGCCGACATCGTCCTAAGACAAAGGAGTACGACATCTCCGTCCATATAGAGCCTCAAATGGCGACATCTCTATACTGGCCTGGTAGCTGTTGTTGTAAGCAAACTCTACCAGGTGAAGATGGTCCTCCCAAGAACCCCCGAGATCAAGCACACATGTGCGAAGCATATCCTCCAAGGTCTGGATAGTCCTCTCCGACTGCCCGTCTGTCTAAGGATGATAAGCGGTACTAAACTTAAGCGAGGTACCCAAGCTAGCCTGCAAACTCCTCCATAAGTGGAAAGTGAATCGGCTATTCCGGTCTGAAACTATGCTCACCGGAACCCCGTACAATCTCACGATCTGACGAACATACAGCTCTGCCAGCCTCTCCGTAGACAAACCCACTTTGAAAGGCAAAAAGTGGGCCAATTTGGTCAATCTATCAACGATGACCCAAACCGCATCTTTTCCCCCTGGCGATCGTGGAAGTCCAGACACAAAGTCCATGGTGATGTGCTTCCACTTCTACTCGGGAATGGGTAGCGGCTGTAGCAATCCACCTGGTCTCTGTCTCTCGGCCTTCACCTGCTGACACACAAGGCAACGAGATACAAACTGAGCTACCTCGCACTTCATGCCATACCACCACATGTGCTCTCTCAGGTCCCTATATATCTTGTTGGCCCCAGGATGCATAGAATACTGAGAGCGATGTGCCTCCTGAAGAACCTCCTCCCGAAGCTCTCCACGCGAAATGTACAGCCTAGTACCGTGCCGCAACGACCCATCTTCGGCTAAAAAGAAATCGTCGAGCAAGCCCGTCTGCACCTGCTTTCTGATGCTCCTCAGGGCAACATCATCATACTGCGCTGACCTGACTCTATCCATCAGCTCAGACAGAATCTGCAAACCCCACATCTGGATCTCCATGCCCGGAATGATGACCTCGATACCCAAACTATCCAGGTCGGCCAAAAGATGACGATCTGTCGTCAAGAACATAGCTACTGGATACCTGCTCAAGGCATCTGTAACTACGTTGGCCTTCCCCGGATGGTACTACAGTGATATATCGAAGTCCTTTGTCAGCTCTAACCACCGCCTCTATCGCATGGTCAGCTCCTTCTGAGTGAATACGTACTTCAAGCTCTTATGATCTGTGAAGATCTCAACTCGCTCTCCGTACAGGTAATGCTTCCATAACTTCAAAGCAAAAAATAATCGCGGCCAACTCCAGATCATGAGTAGGGTAGTTCTTCTCATGATGACGTAACTGCCTGGATGCATAGGCAATCACCTTCCCATGCTGCTGAAGAACACAACCCAAGCCCATCCCTGAAGCATCGCTGTAGATCGAGAACCCACCTGACCCAGATGGCAAAGTCAAGATCGGAGCTGAAGTCAACCTCCTCTTCAGCTCATCGAATGCAGCCTGACACTCAACAGTCCAGACGAACTCCATGTCCTTCCTGGTGAGTCTAGTCATCGGCTCTATAATCCACGAGAAGTCCTGGATGAACTTCTGATAATAGCCAGCTAAACCTAGAAAGCTCCAAACCTCGGCAACTGAACTGGGCCTAGACCAAGACTCAACTGCTAAAATCTTCCTCTGGTCCACTGAGATCCCGTGCTCGATCACTACATGACCTAAGAACTCGACCTGGTCCAAGAAGAACTCGCACTTCGAAAGCTTCCCGTAGAGTTTCTCCCTCCTTAGAGTCTCTAACACAACTCTCAAGTGCTCCTCATGCTCCTCCTGCTCCTCCTGCGTCTTCGAATAGATCAAGATATCATCAATGAAGACCACCACGAACTTGTCAAGGTACTGGTGGAATACCTTATTCATCAAGTTCATGAACACCGCAGGAGCATTGGTCAACCCAAATGGCACCATTGTAAACTCGTACTGGCCGTACCGAGTCCGAAATATCGTCTTGGGAATGTCATGCCGCCTCACCTTCATCTGGTGATACCCGAACCTCAAGTTTATCTTCGAAAATACCTTCGCCCCACTCAGCTGATCGAACAAGTCGTTGATCCTCGGCAAAGGATATCTATTCTTGATAGTGAGGTTGTTGACCGCCCGGTAATCAATACACATGCGGGACGTACCGTCCTTCTTCGGCACAAACAGGACTGGCGCTCCCCAGGACGAATAACTGGATCTGATAAACCCCTTGTCCTGCAGCTCATCGACTTGCTTCTTCAGATCTATCAACTCGCTGTTGTTGACCCTATAGACAGGCTGTGAAATGGGCTCGGCGCCCGGCACCAAGTCTATAGAGAACTCAATGTCCCTGTCTGGCGGCATCCCCGGTAACTCCTCAGGAAAGACATCCGAGAACTCAGCTATCAACGGATGTGGCAAGTCCTGCCCCGCCAACAAAGCTCCACAGAATCCAGCCACCAGCTCCGCTGTTTCTCGAGTAAACTTGATCTCTGGCTCTCCCGGCGGCCTAAAAAGAACTCTGCCTCCTCTACAATCAATACTAGCATGGTGCATGCTCAACCAATCCATATCGAGTACCATATCGTACCTCAGTATGGGCATTACGAGCAGACACGCACTCAAGTTCCGGTCTCTCAGGTTGACTCTTTGCCCCTTGTAAATATTATTAACCAGGATGATGCCTCCTCCGGTCATAATCTTGCAAGTCCTACCCATATATTCAGCAATAATATTGTGTCTCAGAGTAAAGAAAACAGACACAAAACTATGAGTGGCACCAGAATCAAATAAGGCAAAAGCAGGGAAAGAATCAAGGAGAACATGACCTGCTACAACATCTCCCACGGGCTCTACCTCCTCCTCTGCTGTCAAGGCGAACACCCTGCCCGCAGGTGCTCCCTTCTGGTGTTGTACAAAGTGCTGCTGCTGGGTCTGAAGTAGAGGACCTCTCTACTGAACTGCTGGACCTCTAGCCGGCTGCACTCTGTCCTGGCCTCCTCGGACTCCAAGGAAGCGGCAATCCCTCAGCTGGTGATCGAGCGTCCTACAGTATAGACAGACGCCCAACCTCTTCCTGTAAGCCTCCCTGGTGTGCCCTGGCTTACCACAGAAGCCGCACGGAGTAGCCGGTCTCTGGCCCTGTCCCTGGTGCTGCTGGACACGTGCTGGTGCCTGCTGAATCTGTAACAGAGGCTGCTGCTGAAATGGTCTCTGCTGTTACTGAAAATAGGGGCGCTTGGCCGGTCCCGCACTGGAACTTGCCCCCATAGTATCACCGCTCCTCTTCGGCTTGAGGCCGATGTCCTCCTCTGCAATATGTACGTCCATCAATATCTGATCGAACGTCGCGTCACGGCGACCCGAGGTGCCGGTGCGCATAACATGAATAAGTCTCCTATGGAACTTACGAGCCTTCTGCCTTTCATCCTGGATCAGATCGGGAGCGAACCTGCTAAGGCGGAAGAACTCTGGTGCATACTCGTCCATCGACGAGTTCCCCTGCACTAGACCCACGAACTGGCCCTCCAATGCTGTAAGAGCCACGTCCGGAAAGAACTTCTCCAAAAAGAGCCTCTGGAAGTTCTCTTATGTCAGCCCTCTCACTGACGCACGAGGATCCATACGGTACCATGTCAGCACGATATCGAAGAATCGACTGACTGCGGTCGAAACCCAAAGTCCTCTAGGAAGCTCTGCCAGCTCCATGCTCCGCTGCACATCCTTTAGCCAATCGTCTGCATAAAGGATGCCCTCCATGCCCGTAAAGTCCCTGGAGCTCATCTTCCTAAAGTCTAATACTGTCCCTGGCCTGGACTGCTGCTGGTACGGCTGCTGGCCAGTCGGGCCCTGCACCGTATCCGGTGCCACTCTCTTTACGGCTGCCAGTGCAGCTGATGCGAGTTCTCCATACTCTGCCTCAGCATCTCAATCTGACGGTATGACGCCTCCGTCTGGCGCTACGATGCCTCTGCCTGGGCTCGCTGTGTCTCCATCATCTGTTAAAGGAGATGGAACATATGATGTGTATCCGTCGGTATCGGAGGTGGTGGCGGGTAGCATCTCCAGAACGACGACCGAAACCCCCTGGTGTGGAGGTGGTAGACCTCCTTGCACAACTGCCATGGCCTCCGGGATAGTGGAAACACTGGGGGCAGTCTTCTGAACCTCCTCCTCAGCCTGGTCAGATCTCTCATAAAAGCTACTCGATCCAGTGGCCTGCGGGTACGTCTTCGTCATCCTGGAGATGAATTGAAACAAAAAGATCAATATGGAACATGAGAAGATATTATCAAAGAAGGACAGTTAATTTAATACAAGGGGAGTAATCATGATAATCAAAAGATCAAAATTTTTTCCTAGGTGTGATTGAGAAACTCCTATCATATCCTAGGTCATACGTCCTAATTACAGGCTCGTAATTAGTACTCTAAGTCGAGCACCATTACGAGATCGCACTAATTGCGACACAGACCTGCATGGGCCACCACAAAAACGTGTCACGACCTGCACCCTTATGAGGGGCACGAGCATGTGGGTACGTCCAGCCTACGCCGCAGTATCGATGGTAGAACGCTGTATATAACATCTGTAAATACTACGACTAACAATATAAAGGTACATGTACAGTATATACACTCTGAGTGGATGTGACATAACAATACAGTCTCAATCACAGAATAAAACTAAGGTAGATAGCACAGAAGAGAACATATGATAGATAAAATAGAAAATAAGTCCAGTATCCGACACAAGCCCAGATATATACACAACATCACGGGGTCACAAAATATAACATAGAAAGCTACAGTCTGAATGTACTAGCCGGATCGCAGTCCAGGCAACTCAACTAATCTACACTACTCTAGGAGTGCAAAGTCTAGTGGCTCTACTATAAGGCCACGGTCCTGGACTACTCCATCTAGCTCGAGCCCATAATAGGTCGAGCAGTCTGTCTCAGAATCATCTGTAATATATCAACGGTACCCAGTGAGGAAAATGAGCAAGTACATGCACTAACAGCAGTTCCATGTGAATTGACAAATTCTATAAGAGACAGTATAATGAACTACAAGACAAAGATATATGAAGACTTGGGTGTCACGCCCCGACCCGGGAAATCGCTCGTCCTCGCTAGATTTAACCCGAATCATCGTCCTCGCTGGGGCGTGATACCGTACGAGCCTGGAGTTGCGTTCGTACAAGGCAAGATAATAGGTTCACATAGAACTATCTCAATTTGATAACATAAGCAGCGGAAGGAAAACAAAGTATAACATAAGAATCTCTTTTATTCATATTGAACTGAAGGTTACAAAGGCTCTGAATAGCCCAACATATATGCCAATTGGCTACAACGCTCATGATCTCTCTAGCTCACAAAGGATTACATTGTCCCATACATTATGCCTATGTATAGCCACCAAGTAGTCTTCGGCCGAACATCTCCATGTCGCAAGTCCGAACGCATATGCGGTAGCTCCTCTTGAACGCCAAGGACTCCATGCCTCAGCATGTCTAAGCCAAGCTCTGCCCCGAGCCAATCATAACCTGACCTGCACACAAACTAGTGGAGGATTAGTGCTTTCGTCCTCGCTTCGCACTGATCAAGACCCGCTCGTACCCAAACCAAACACTTAATATCTTTAGTGAAACATGCATCATTATTGGTGATCTTTCTACTTAGCCTTAGGATTAGTTTCATAGCAATACTTAAACATAGCACATTATCATAAATGTGTCCCATGCCGTGTTCCTGCAGCAGATACAGTTAGCCATAATATGAACGTAAACATAGTGTTCGTGCTCATATCCGTCCCATATTTCCTAGCCTGCACGGGTTAGAACTTAACATAGAATCATATCATTCACGCAACAGCCAACCATAAACTTAGACCATGCATAAGGGTCGCAGGCCCTGCGCCTGCACCCAACTCTCATCTCAGCCCACCGGCCCTATCTATATGAAGGTCACGGTGTTTCATACCGTAATGTACTTGGCATCTCTTATATGTAAGCCTACAATCGCTTCGATACGGGTTGCTAGCCCAGTACCCGAAGGATCCCAAACTTACGAATATCATAGCTTATCACAGCACTGGACGGTCGCAATTCGTCCGAAAGTTGTGCACCATAAATACCACACATAATTCCCTCCTAGGCCGAACGGTCTCGGCGTCCCGGCATAACCGTTTGAGGGAAGTCGTACCCGTGCATGGGCAATCCGAGTCCATTGACCATGCAATACGCGCCATAGCAAACACACATAACATTCCAACCAAATCCTCTATTTCATAAACATAGTCTCGATCCATAAACGATTTTTCGTGCCATAAACGGTTTCCCGTGCCATAAACATATTCGCGTCTCATAAACATAATCCACCATTTATATGGGGAGCTCCGTCGGAGTTATGCCCCAACACATCCATATTGATGTACGACGCCCAACGGCTTAGACATCTCATACTCGTATTCAACGCGTACCATTCGTAAGTTATTCTCATAGCATAATTTCGTATTACTTAGTCTTTTCGTAACATAAGTGCCCGAGGGCACGCTCAGCGCCGTAATCAATGTTCTACGCCTAGTGTTCAATGTTCTCGGAGCCGTGCACATGATGCGCATCTCAATATCATCTTTCAATGTTCTACCATCATTGCCCTACCGCGACTCGTACACTTGATGCACATCGCTTCAATTGTTCGATTGTTCAATGTTCTATCTTAGTGTTCAACGCATATTTAGATCTTTTATCGCCGAGCCATGCTCGCTAACTCGATAACATCTTACGCATACCATAACATATTTTATTAGACGTAAAGAAATAGGGAGAGAGAGTCAAGAACCCGCCCACCTTAAGTAGATACGCCTTGTCGCTTCGCCGATTGAAGCGTCTCGCTTCCATAACTCGATCGTATAGATAACTCCCGGACTTAGTCATTCCTTTGAACTACTCTGTTGATTTGTCCTATCGCGCCCATACCACGATCCGTAATCCAGCATAAAGGCATAGCCTGTACACCAGATCAACAACATTAGCACTTGCCCAACGAAACTTATCCTTTACATCGATTCGATTCATAGATTCCAACCGACTCAAAGCTTACCTTTGGCCAACGTAATACTTGCATCGATTCGCATCGATACCTCATCGGGTCAACGCAACTCTTCGAGTCAACAACTCATCATAATGCACCGTGTGGAGCGGGGCATTACATAATATACCACTCAAAATCAGGTTCGTCCTCGAACCGAAACCAACACTTAATCCAAGTGCCTCGCATAGATCGCTTCACGATCTCGTGCTACTATCATTGGAATCATACAACTTAGTTTGGATCATACACATATTTTAGGCGTCCCACCAATATATACATTTCAGCCATGCTCAGTTGTAGGATATCGGGACAACTAACAAGCTCAACTTAATCCTCAAGCACCCATCAGTCCGTACTCGACTTAGTCATATCTTATCGCATATTCCTAAAATACTCCTCGTATGCATCATCCCATAACATGCAATTCTCTTCCAAACATTTTTGCACATAATTTGATTCAACCCGTTACTTCGATCTCATAAGTTTCTCGCCGGACACCTAACACTCACATTACATCGAGTCATTGCGCATCCGATCATAATAATTCTCCACAATGCCTACTCACCCAATCGTTTCCTATCTCTCGCGTAACTCAAGTCTTTCATCCAATCATAACAATTGGCCTCAACGACATGGACTGAGTCCAACATGTCTCGAATTCCTTTGTCTACCATTCGCACTAAGTCTCGCACACAACTATTTCAACATGATCCACGTTCTCGAACTACTCGTGCATCGAGTCTGGGGCTACCCCCGCTAGGTAACTTATCCAGACATCATGCTCGCGCTCTTCCGACACAGAGGTCAACTTGAGTCTTCGATGCTCAAAGGCAACAATCTTTCCGACCCAAGGACTCTTACGATACGCCTATCTTCGATACTCGACCGAGTACGAATCTTTTTACTCAATTCTCGAATCAATCCCGACTAGTTCGTTTCATAACATAGATAGCACGCTCAATGAACATAGCCTAACCGTTACTCAAATCGATCTACGACACAACTCTTAGGGTCGTTCTACTATCCGTCTGCGTATTGCAAAAATCCTTGCAATCGCCTTACCGTATCATTACGCTAAGCACGTTCCTCAATATCTATTCGATCCAACATAACTTTTCCTGACCATATCGATTCTAGTACCCGCTAACTTTCGAGACACGATACTCACTCGCTTAGACTTATCCTCAACATGTACTACCTCATTCCTTATCCTTCTTACGCAACTTATTTAGGATCATCCTATGGGACTTCAACATTCATTTGATTTGGCGGTCAAGTCTTCTAGGGTCATCTGCCCCGAAGCTACGCTCGATAATTGAAAATCATCAACGAGGGACAGTTACAACGAACCATGCTATATCCTATCGCGGAGCCAAATCAATTCTCGACATTTTCTATGCGACTTCATCCAATCCGACATATCAATCCATAATTTATCAGTCCTCGTGCAACTGATGCATCGTTGCTACTCGAATGACTCATGCGCTTGCGTGCCATTACTACTCGAATCACTTATGCATTACCGTCGACTATCTTGCTAATCGTACGATATCTACTCGCCTCAGGTTCGAGTTTACCTATCCGTAATCACAGTCCGACACATTCTATACTCCTCGAACAACTTTCGCATCGAACCACAAGTCCATATCAAATTTGCCACGTCTTGCAAGTTCGATCATCCCCGCTGGATGAATCACCATACCAACGCTCACGCGGAATGATCGCCCTAATTTGGCATGACGTATGTGCGATGCTGGAGTTGCACTCGCATAAGACAAGAATGTCAACATTGTGGTTATCTTCGAAATAATCAAGCACTTTCGTTTTCTTTCGAGTAACATCCATCAACTCTCAAATTCTCCGAAGTATTCCTACCGTTATCATCCAAACTGCCATAACTTAACTTGCATCCTATTCATCCAACAACAATACTCAACACAATTTTCGTTCATTCGATCAGAGTATCCCCGAGTTATTACATATCGTCTTTGATACGCCTCAATACCATCGTCGATATGCATAACTTGAACATCTTCCTTTCTCATAAGCTCAAACCCGTTGCAATTATTGCCATTATCCGAACTTGAATACGAATCAAGTCTCACACTTATCAAGATCCATTCAGTTGTAACTACTTAACATCGTCGCGACACAATTTCAATTTCATATATCCATTCTCATATCCCTAACTCGCACTTCCAATCGTGCTACCGACTCCTCGCGCTAACCCAACTTCATTCGCACGATTTCTCCGTACTTACTCAATACGTTCCGAACAACTCTTCGTACTAACTCATGTACATTCGACCGGGTCGACTTTCCTCAACGTAACAATTCTTTTGCTATGCTCAACTTATCGTTCGACTTACACTTAACGAATCCTCGTTCGACGTATCATCCATAGGCACGACTTCACGCATAATCGCTCAACTTAATTCATCAAGACATACTTGCATCGACTTCTTTTAAATCATTCCCACTCGAGTCTCGGTACTACTTCGTCCGTTGAGGACAAACATATAGTAACAACATAATCGCCTCGACAAACTCTATCGCGAGTCACCAAACGGCTTAACATAGCTATCGCCAAGTGGTATCCTATATACCACTCAGGATCGAGCCTATCTTTATCGATACAATACTTCGCTATACTGACCGCATAATTGGTATTGCATATACCACTCGAAATCAAGTCATTACTCGAGATCGCATTCCGTACAGGTCCGACATCTATCTTCCAATCAACTATCCCGTATGGCGATCCTTCCGATCCCAGCTCTTGTGTTAGCTTAAGTTTGGCACACATTCCATCTAACCGTACCATAGCGATCGTATCGATCACACCCGCAACATTTGCTTATTCAAAGCTCAACACGACATTCGGCCAACATACATGTTCGCCAACTCAACTCAACTTAGCGACCAACTCGATCCGTTACTATTGCATCCGTGATCTTCCAATCTCACTCGTTGCATCTCGTGCAACAACTCATTCTCGATACTTAAGGTCTTTACTCAATCTCGCACAACATATCGCTATCCATCCGCATAGCCATACAACACGTATCATACCATATCGACTCGTTGCACCGATGCAACGAATGATTCACGACTTGCTGTACTCCGTGCAACCAATAACACATAACCATTCGCGTAGCCACATAATACGCATCGTCTCACATATCGATCTGTTGTACTTCGTGCAACCAACAACACATATCTTCTCGCACTTCGTGCGACCAACAACACATAACTCCTCGTACTTCATGTGACCGACCATACATATCGTTGCACTTCATGCAACCTACATCATCATATTCGTTGTACTTCGTGCGACCAGCATTCTTTAACTTGTTGCACTTCGTGCAACCAACATTCCATAACTCGTTGCACTTCGTGCAACCAATACTCTCCGATGGCACCCGGAGATAGCGTGATAGTCACGACATACTTGTGGCAGACGTACGCACTTAATATAGACTTATTGTATGGAACATCCAATGTAGCGTCGAGCAGATCCATGAGCCATGCGGTTGCGGAAACAACTTAGAGTCAACTGAATTCGATAGCGAAGCAACTGAGGGTCAAAGAGATTTATGCACGGTCCAAAGGATAGAACCGCTCTGATACCAACTTGTCACGCCCCGACCCGAGAAATCGCTCGTCCTCGCTAGATTTAACCCGAATCATCGTCCTCGCTGGGGCGTGATGCCGCACGAGCCTGGAGTTGCGCTCGTGCAAGGCAAGATAATAGGTTCACATAGAACTATCTCAATTTGATAACATAAGCAGCGGAAGGAAAACAAAGTATAACATAAGAATCTCTTTTATTCATATTGAACTGAAGGTTACAAGGCTCTGAATAGCCCAACATATATGCCAATTGGCTACAACGCTCATGATGTCTCTAGCTCACAAAGGATTACATTGTTCCATACATTATGCCTCTATAGCCACCAAGTAGTCTTCGGCCGAACATCTCCATGTCGCAAGTCCGAACGCATATGCGATAGCTCCTCTTGAACGCCAAGGACTCCATGCCTCGGCACGTCCAAGCCAAGCTCCGTCCCGAGCCAATCATAACCTGACCTGCACACAAACTAGTGGAGGATTAGTGCTTTCGTCCTCGCTTCGTACTGATCAAGATCCGCTCGTACCCAAACCAAACACTTAATATCTTTAGTGAAATATGCATCATTATTGGTGATCTTTCTACTTAACCTTAGGATCAGTTTTATAGCAATACCTTAAATATAGCACATTATCTTAAATGTGTCCCATACCATGTTCCTGCAGCAGATACAGTTAGCCATAATATGAACGTAAACATAGTATTCGTGCTCATCTCCGTCCCATATTGCCTAGCCTGCACGGGTTGAACTTAATATAGAATCATATCATTCACGCAACAGCCAACCATAAACTTAGACCATGCATAAGGGCCGCAGGCCCTGCGCCTGCACCCGACTCTCATCTCAGCCCACCAGCCCTATCTATATGAAGGTCACGGTGTTTCGCACCGTAATGGACTTGGCATCTCTTACGTGTAAGCCTACAATCGCTTCGATACGGGTTGCTAGCCCAGTATCCGAAGGATCCCAAACTTACGGATATCATATCTTATCACAGCACTGGACTGTCGCAATCCGTCCGAATGTTGTGCACCATAAATACCACACATAATTCCCTCCTAGGCCGAACGGTCCCGGCGCCCCGGCGTAACCGTTCGAGGGAAGTCGTACCCGTGCATGGGCAATCCGAGTCCATTGACCATACAATACGCGCCATAGCAATCACACATAGCATTCCAACCAAATCCTCCATTTCATAAACATAGTCTCGATCCATAAACGGTTTCCCGTGCCATAAACGGTTTCCCGGGCCATAAACATATTCGCGTCTCATAAACATAATCCACCATTCATATGGGGAGCTCCGTCGGAGTTATGCCCCAACACATCCATAGTGATGCACGACGCCTAACGGCTTAGACATCTTATACTCGTATTCAATGCGTACCATTCGTAAGTTATTCTCATAGCATAATTCTGTATTACTTAGTCTTTTCGTAACATAAGTGTCCGAGGGCACGCTCAGCGCCGTAATCAATGTTCTACGCCTAGTGTTCAATGTTCTCGGAGCCGTGCACACGATGCACATCTCAATATCATCTTTCAATGTTCTACCATCATTTCCCTACTGCAACTCGTACACTTGATGCACGTCGTTTCAATTGTTCGATTGTTCAATGTTCTATCTTAGTATTCAACGCATATTTAGATCTTTTATCGTCGAGCCATGCTCGCTAACTCGATAACTGTCACCCTCACTTTTCCCAGTTAGGGGTAAAATGGTAATTTTCCATTTTATATTATTTTTGGGAATTTTATTTCATGAATAATATTATTTAATTATTATAGGAGTCGGGTTCGAATTTCATCGCATTCCGAGTTAATTCGGGACCCCGATGAATTTCGACTTGAGCTGTAATTAGCCTGTTAGCTAACCATGGCCCACCACACTAAAAATTAGGTTTTAAGAGTTTGGACTAGTTCCCCATGAGTAATTTAGTTTAATTATGATTTTTATTTATTTTTAGCAACTTCCTAAACCTAATTTGGAATTTATTTAATATAGGGCTTAGGGAGGGGCAAACTTGTAATTTACAAGTGCCCCTCACCCACACCCCCACCATGCTTGGGCCGGCCACTATAGGCACCCCCCCTCCACCTCTTTTACTTCATCACCAAGTAAAAACCCTCATTCTTCATTTCTTTCTTCCAACTTCTCCTTCTTCCTCTTCAACCTACAATTAGGTATGTCTTTAAACTCATAATTAATTTCTCCATTTCATTTATTGTTTCACATTAATTAGAGATATGACCATTCTCTTCCATTTGCCCACAAATTTGTAGGTTTTCCCTAGAAAAATAGGTTAAGGATTATTTAGGATTTAATCATTTTGAGAGTGGTATATATATATATATATATATATATATATATATATATATATATATATATATATATATATATATATATATATATATACATGTGTATTTATGTGTGTATATTTATTTATGTATTTGTGTGTGTGTAGAGGAGGGTGATTTTGTGTCATGGGGATGGTGGTGTTGGGAGAGTGGTGTGTGTGTGTTTGTGTTGTGTGAGGATGTGTGTGTGTTATATATATATATATATATATATATATATATATATATATATATATATATATATATATATAGTTATATGAGTGTATATATATATATATATAGATATGAGTGTATTTATATATGTACATGGATGTGTGTATAGGGATGTGTGTATATGGATGTGTGTGTTATATATATATTTAGAGGGATGGATAGATATCTAGATAGATTATAGATAGATATCTAGTTATATATATATATATATTATTATTTTTTTAATCTAGTTATACATATATATATATATATATATATATATATATATATATATATATATATATATATGAAGTGTATATATATATAGGGAGATAGAAGAGGAGGAGAAGAAGAAGAATCAGTAACAGCAGTAGCAGTTGCTGCAGGACAGCAGCAGCAGCAGCACTTGGCTGCTGCCAGGATCCCCCCTATTTTGGCTTTCAAGCCTACTAAACCCCCCCCCTTCACCTAGTATATATGTATATATATAGATATATATATATGTATTATATATGGTTGGAATCGTAGAGAAGAGTAGAAAAAGATTATGGAATGAGAAGTTAGAAAAGAATTAGAGGTTAGAAGGAAAGATTGAAAGAAGTTAGAAGAAAAGGGAAAATGCTAGAATAGAAAAAGGGAAAAAACCGAGTTAGAGGGCGAAACGGAGTTCGGAGTATCCGATTGAGTTGAAACTTGGCGTAGGGCATGAATACATGATTTAGATTTTGCGGGTAGGCTTCCGGGTGGAATTCGGGGTCGTAGGGCGCCCGTATCGCGCCGTATCGACGCGTAACTTGAAATATTCAAGATTTTGACAACGGGCCGTATCGTGGACCGAATGTCCACGTTACCTAGGTATTTTGGTAGATCTTATATGTATAGGCTAGTATCATACTACCCTAGGGAGATCGGATCAAAATATCAAGCGTAGGTAGGCTAACTGGATAGTTGCCGAAGCTAGAATTTTACCCTTTTTAAGGGTAAAATAGGATATTGGCCTACGGCCAAGATATGAGTTTCGAAGTCCAAGATGGACTTGGATATGGGTTGTAGAGGTTGGTAATAGTTAGAAATAGTCGCCTAGACCTAGTCTTGGCCCCGGTTGACCACGGTTGACTTTTTGGAACAAAAGTCAACTATGGGTCAACGCTTTACCCAAATTAGTCCCGATTTCCATTAGACTTGTGTAGTTGACCAAAAGTCAACTATTAGTCACCATTGACCTAGGGTTGACCATGGTTGACCTAGAGTTGACCAGAGTTGACCAGAGTTGACCAGTTGACCAAAAGTCAACTGTAGGCCAACTCTTGATCCCGTTTGACTTTCTTCGACTTGTTTTGACCCGTGATGCCTGGTATGACCTAGGATTGACTTGGTTAGGCTTAGATTGACTTGATATAACTTGATTTGACCTAGATTGACTTGACAGGACTTAGTGTGACTCAGTGAGACCTAGTTTGACCTAGATTGCATATCATTCATTGTAAATCATTCCTAAACTTGTTTAAACCTAAATTAACTTACAAGTATCTCATATTTAGGTCTTCTGATACCGCTCTGAGCATTGATATACCATACAGCTCAGGACAGCAGGCGAGTACATTCACTGATAGTTTTCATTGTCTTGATATTTGCTATATCCGATTCAGTCGTAGTGTCTTACTTGATTCTCAGACACGATAGTTCACGGACTAGTATTGTCGGATTCCTGTCATGAGATGTCATTCCTGGATTTCTTGGGATACTGGTACTTGCTTAGTCTTGATTCTCGTACTCGTATTGACGCCGATTCCTGAAGAGAACTTGCTCCCCTCTTTGGAAATCCTGCGTCATGACGTGCTATGTCCGGATCCGTATACTATTCGGGGGATGGGGAATATTATATATAGTGTGATCAATGCCCACCTTGAGTTACTACTTGTATCATAGCTATACCCTCACCTCACGATGGGTATAGCCTGACCTGTGCTACTACTTGCTCCATAGCTTACCATCCCGGCCGGGCCGAGTCCACGTACTTGTAGCCGGTCGGCTGGAAGCCTGATTCTTGACCCATACCGATCACATTAGGCTATAATATTCGAGGCACATTTTATATTTACTTTTCTTGTCATATATCCTGTTCTGTTCTATATTCAGTACTTTCTCACTATGCATGATATACAGTTACTCACATGCTCTACATGCCTTTACATTGTACCTTGATTGGAGACTAAGTTCTGCTCGGGAGAAGAGTTACAATCCCAGTCCTTGTTTGGTTTAAGGGTTGTAACTCGGCTTCCGAATGGTTCCCAAGTCTTCATATATCTTTGTCTCGTAGTTCATTATACTGTCTCTTATAGAACTTGTCAATTCACATGGAACTGCTGTTAGTGTTTGTACTTGCTTATTTTCCTGACAGGATACCGTTATGATATATTACAGATGATTCTGATGCAGACTGCTCGACCTATTATGGGCTCGAGTCAGATGGTGTAGCCTTAGATCGTGGCCTTATAGTGGAGCCACTAGATTTTGTACTTCCAGAGTAGTGTAGGTTAGCTAGGTTTGACTGGACTGCGATCCAGCTAGCTTATCAGACTGTAGTTTCTATATTCTATTTTGATACTCTGGGATGTTGTATATATCTGGACTTGTATTAGACTGTGGACTTATTTTACTCTTCATCTATCATATGTCTTTCCTTTGAGCTATCTACCTTAGTTTTATTCTGTGATTGAGACTGTATTGATATGTCACCTCTATTCGGAGAGTATATACTGTACAGGTACATTTTAACTGTTAGTCGTAGGTATTTACAGACGTTATATACAGCGTTCTACCGCCGATTCTGTGGCGTAGGCTGGACGTACCCACGTGCTCGTGTCCCTCATAAGAGTGCGGGTCGTGACACGTTTTTGTGGTGGCCCATGCAGGTCCAGTATCGCAATTAGTACGATCTCGTAATGGTGCTTGACTTAGAGTACTAATTACGAGCCTGCGATTAGGACGTAGGACCTAGGACATGATAGGAGTTTCTCAATCACACCTAGGAAATTTTTGATCTTTCGATTATCATGATTATTCACCTTGTATTAAATTAACTGTCCTTCTTTGATAATCTACTCATGTGCCATATTGATCTCTTTGTTTCAATTCGTCTCCAGGATGACGAAGACGCACCCGCAGGCCTCTGGATCGAGTAGCTTGCCTGAGAGATCCGATCAGGCAGAGGAGGAGGTTCATGAGACTGCCCCCAGTGATTCTACTATTCCAGAGACCCAGGCAGTTGCGCAGGGAGGTCTACCACCTCCACCCCAGAGGGTTACGGCCGTTCTTCCAGAGATACTGCCGCCACTACCACCGATACCGACGGATACACATCACATGTTCCTTCTCCTTCAGCAGATGATGGAGACACAGCGGGCCCAGGCAGAGGCGTCGCAGCGACAGTCGGAGGCGTCACACCGACAGATCGAAATGCTGAGGCAGAGTATGGAGAACTCGTATCAGCTTGCCCTGGCAGCAGTAGAGAGAGTGGCACCGGGTACGGTACAGGCCCCTACTGGCCAGCAGCCGAGCCAGCAGCAGTCCAGGCCGGGGACAGTGTTGGACTTCAGGAAGATGAGCTCCAGGGACTTTACAGGCACGGAGGGCATCCTTTACGCAGACGACTTGCTAGAGGATGTAGAGCGGAGCATGGAGCTGGCAGAGCTTCCTAGAGCGCTTTGGGTTTCGGACGCAGCCAGCCGATTCTTCGACATTGCGCTGACATGGTACCGCACGGATCCTCGTGCGTCGGTGAGAGGGCTGACTTGGGAGAACTTCCGGAGGCTCTTCAAGGAGAAGTTTTTTTCGGGCGTGGCTCTTACAGCATTGGAGGGCCAGTTCGTGGGTCTAGTTCAGGGGAACTCGCCGGTGGACGAGTATGCAGCCGAGTTCTTCCGCCTTAGCAGGTTTGCTCCCGGTATGATCCAGGATGAGGGGCAGAAGGCTCGTAAGTTCCGCAGGGGACTTACTCATGCAGTGCGCACCCGCACCTCGGGTCGCCGTGATGCGACGTTCGATCAGATATTGATGGACGCACAGATCGCAGAGGAGGACTTCGGCCTCAAGCCGAAGAGGAGCGGAGATACTATGAGGGCGAGTTCCAGTGCGGGACCGGCCAAGCGCCCCCACTTTCAGCAGCAGCAGCAGCAGAGGCCGTTCCAGCAGCAGCCTCTGTTACAGATCCAGCAGGCACCGGCGCGTGTCCAGCAGCATCAGGGTCAGGGCCAGAGACAGACCCAGCAGTGTGCCTTCTGCGGGAAGACGGGGCACAGCAGAGACGTATGCCGGAGGAGGTTAGGCGCTTGCCTATTCTGCGGAGGGACCGACCACCAGCTGAAGGGCTCCCCTGCTCGGGCAGCCAAGGGAGGCCAGGACAGGGTGCAGCCAGCTAGAGGACCAGCGGTTCAGCAGAGGGGTCCTCCACTCCAGACCCAGCAGCAGCATTTTGTCCAGCACCAGAGGGGAGCACCCGCGGGCAGGGTGTTCGCTTTGGCAGCAGAGGAGGATACAGAGCCCATGGGAGATGTTGTTGCAGGTCATGTTCTTCTAGATTCTTTTCCTGTTTTCGCCTTATTTGATTCTGGGGCGACCCATAGTTTTGTGTCTGTTTCTTTTGCTCTGAGACACAATATCATTGCTGAATATATGGGTAGGACTTGCAAGATTATGACCGGGGGAGGTATTATCCTGGTTAATAATATTTACAAGGGGCAGAGAGTCACTCTGAGAGGCCGGGACTTGAGTGCGTGTCTGCTCGTAATGCCCCTACCGAGGTACGATATGGTACTCGGTATGGATTGGTTGAGCATGCACCATGCTAGCATTGATTGTAGAGGAGGCAGAGTTCTTTTTAGGACGCCGTGTGAGCGAGATCGAGTTTGCTCGAGAGCAGCGGTGCCGGAGGCTGGATTCTGCGGAGCTTTGTTGGCGGGCAGGATTTGCCACATCCGTTGATTGCTGAGTTCTCGGATGTCTTTCCCGAGGAGTTGCCGGGATGCCGCCAACAGGGACATTGAGTTCTCCATAGACTTGGTGTCGGGCGCCGAGCCCATCTCGCAGCATGTCTATAGGGTAACAACAGCAAGTTGATATAGCTGAAAAGCAAGTCGACGAGCGCAGGACAAGGGGTTCATCAGATCCAGTTCTTCGTCCTGGGACGCCATCCTTTCGTGCCGAAGAAGGACGTACGTCCCGCATGTGCATTGATTACCGGGCGCTCAACAACCTCACTATCAAAAATAGGTACCCTTGCCGAGGATCGACGACTTTTCGATCATCAGCTGAGTGGGGCAAAGGTCTTTTCGAAGATAGATTTGAGGTCCGGGTATCACCAGCTGAAGGTGAGGGCGGATGACAT